>PVJD01014332.1:0-29584 GCA_004026545.1 Mormoops blainvillei | reverse complement strand
TTCTTTTACTGCTACTCTGGTCTTTATTATTTTCTTCCTTCTACTAACTTGGGCTTTATATAAATAAAACTCTTTTTTTCCAGTTCTTTCCAGTTCTTCTATGTGTCTTCTACCTTATTTGAGACTTTCTCATTTCTTGAGGTATGCCTGTGTTGCTATAAACTTCCTTAGTATAGCCTTTGCTATGTACCATAGATTTTATAACATTGTTTCCATTTTCATTTGTCTCAAGGTATTTTTTGATTTCCTCTTTGATTTCTTCATTGACCTTTTGGTTGTTTAGTAGCATGTTGTTCAGCCTCCATGTGTGTTTTTTCCAGGTGTCCTCTTATAATTGATTTCTAGTTTCATACCATTGTGGTTGAAGATGCTTAATATGATTTTAATCTTGCATTTATAGACTTGTTTGTGGCCTAACATGTAATCTATCTTGGAGAATGTTATGTGCACTTAAAAAGAATGTGTATTTTACTGTTTTTGATTGAAATGTTTAGTACATGTCTGTGGAGCCCATCTAATCCAATATGTCACATAAGGACAATGTTTCCTTGTTGATTTTGTCTGGATGATCTACCCATTGATGTAAGTGAGGTGCTTAATTATTGCATTACCATCAATATCTCCCTGTAGGCCTGTTAATATTTGCCGTATGTATTTAGTTGAGCCTTTCATGGCTGCATAGATATTTACAAATGTTATACCCTCTTGTTGGATTGACTCCTTCATCATTATGTCATACCCTTGTATCTTGTTACAGCTTTTGTTTTAAAGTCTAATTTCTCTAAGTATTGCTACCCCAACTTACTTTGCATTTGTTTTTGCATGGGAGAGCTTTTCCTGTCCATTCACTTTCAGTCAGTGTGTGTCTAAAAGGAGAGAAAGGATGTGTATTATATATGAGTAGTACTAATTCCATATATGTATAAATTTTTAAAAATTCTTTTAATTATTTGTCACATAAAATTTCTTGTTTCATAATTTGTTAAAAATACTTAAATTCTTTTATAATACAAAATATTGAAATATAAATTAATAAAAATTGAATTAAAACATTAAAATGAAAGATTTTTTTCCTGAAGGTTTGGGCCAACAACGTGGGTGCGCATTATACATGGCAAAATACGGTAGTAGCTTTGTGAGAGATTTTTCATAAGCCACAATTATATTTGTATTTTCTTCCTGTTTATACTCATATATTTGTGATAAAATTTTTCAGCTGTTGTATGTGCAACGACCAATTTCTAGTTGAGCAAATGTGGCTTGTGTTTTCGTTTAGAGTCTCGTGATGTATATCTTATTTGTGTGTTGGAGGGAAATTAATATAGGAAGTGATTTATTTAAGAATCTGAGTTTAGGATTAGACTCTCAAAACTATTCTTCTTTTTACAAATTTTGTTAGTTTACTCTCATAGAATTTAGAAGGAAGAGTTGTGTGTTATAATCATTGCCACCTAGCACAAACATTCTTACACAGTTGATAATCACCAAATGTTTGATTAACAAAGAAGGAAAAAGTGAATTTTGTTACTTATAATCAAATTTTTATTTAAGCTTTGAGATGCATTTACATTTATAAATTGCCTTGTGAAGAATAAACTCCTGAGAATTTATATTTATTTAAGAACATATTTCTTTCTGTTATGACATTCTCGGTAAAGCTCCATTGTTTTGTGATAATTAAATTTATTCCTAGATGTTTAATTTTCATTATTATATTTATGATTGAAAGTATTCCTCCTGGGGCGTGTGGGAGATTTTTTTATCATGACCTTCTCAAATCTTATTAGTGGATCACGTAAGGTATTTGGATTAGTGTTTATTTCAGAGATAGCTTGTTACAAATTTCCCTGCCTCATCTTTATGTTTTGACTGAATTAAACATTACTTCCACAAGTTTCTTTTAGAAAAGGTAATTCTTCTAGTGTTGCAGATAAATCAATGAAAGAAATGAATTCACATAAATAATTAATTCTCTAATTCTCTCACCACTGGTCAAGGGTCGGTCATTTTCAAAGTCTCTCATATTCTTTCTAAGGATGGATATAATCGACAATGGGTTTGGTGAGATGATACCCCTTGGCTGAGTTATGGTTGTGGGTTATTAGCTAACTCTTGTTTTTATAGGGAAAGTCATTAGGTTAAATTAGATTTAAAACATCTGAACAAGAATGGTCAGTATTGTAGCCCAACACCTCAAAAAGGCTTTCATTATTTCCATCTCCATAATCACTAGTTCCTGTTCAGTAGAAGCAAATTGACTCTTTTGATTCTCTTCCACCAAGGCTGATAACAGAGCGAGAGGGAAGCACGGTTTATATTTTATTGGTTTATTCTTCTCAAAACCAAGTAGGAGAGAGAGAGTGTGTGATTGCTATAGGCTTTACTGCTTTATCATACTTGGGTGAGAATTTATTCGATGGAAGAAAACAATGCTCTAGCCAGATGTGCAGAGTCTGTGTAAACTTAGTTTACAGTCAGGCACATTCACACTTTAAAACGTCATCATGGTTTATATGTTTTTGTTTCCTACTGCCTCTGGAAAACTTACCACAAACTTGGTGGCTTCAAACAACAGACACTTCGCAGTGAAGGTGGCACTGAGCAACAGGACAAAAAACTTGGACTTTTGCCCAAAAAGGGACAAAGAGGAACATGAGAAGCTGGCTGAGAGGAGGTTCATGGGGGTGGTGGGGGGAGAGAGAGAGAGAGAGAGAGAAGGTAGTTGGTCAGTTGACCAATTCATAGTGAGACAACATGTGGCCTCGTGAGGGGAAGTATGATGCAGGGCCACGAGAGCTAAGACTAATGGTGCACGAGGCCGTAGGACTTCAAGATTACCTGTTACAGTACTTCCTTTCAGTTTTAATATTTCATTTGTTCTTTTCACTTTTTCAGAGGAGAGTGGGGTGATAAAAAATAGTAAAGTTTCTGAGTGAGGGTAAAACTTTACATAATGTCCCTGAGAAATTTGCTCCCCTATATAAAGATAAAATGAACTGCCACAAGTTGTAAACACAAGATTAGATTGATTTTTTTGCCCTCATGAGTGTGTTTTTTGACAGGAGAGTGCTTATAGAAAAAAAATATTATTCCTGGTACATATCATGACATATGGAGGGAATGCAATTGTGTAAGATCCTTTGGAGACACTCAAATATTTCCTTGGCACAGTGTTCCAGTTCATATCTCACCATTACAATTTTTATGGGAATTTGTTTTTTCCAAGAAAGGTATGAACAGGTCCCATTTTCTGCCATCCTATAAAAGTTTACGCACCAGTGTTTGTTTATTACTGCAGCCAATACATCCCTAATGTGATGCATGGTCTCTGGAGGGTTTTAGCAAATGCTCATTGAAGGTCATTTGGCTTTACAAGGCAGCTGTCCTGGTTTTAATATATCTTGCCCTGATGGACCAAACAAATCAGTCATTCTCAGTGATCCTTGACAAAACTGGGAACCAAATATTCTGAATCTAAGATAGAACTATTGAACTTTTCCATAAATTTGTCTTTGTTCTCCAAGAGGTGCTCGCATAAATACTTTACTCAGAAAGACATGCTTAGCATGACAGTCTGTCCAAGAAGTTTCCTTAGCTTCTACAGTATATTTTATCCTGTTAGACTTTGTATTTATGACAAAAATTTCTCTGGCTAATATGAAGAATCAAATAATTCAAGTATTTGGTATTTATATTAAATAGATATACATGAAGTACATAAGAGGGTTAAGAAAAATTAGTGAAGAAACCTCATGGTCTCAATAGTATTTGAAGTTGTAAACTATGTTAAAAACATATTGACTAATGTTGAATATAATTTTTTTTTTTGTAAATTGACATGCTCAGAAGATATCTACAAGTTCAGCTACTTGAGTTAATTTTGCTTTGCTAAGGGATTGGACTTTAGAACGAAGTCTTGAATAGTCATTGCATAACCAGTCTGGAATTGACCTTTTAAGACTTTAATATAGGAAATTAATGCAGAATTTGGCATGAGAGTGTCCAAACAATCTGTTCTGGACATGGACACTTGTTGAATGACAGAAGTTAATCATGACATAGGTACTGGAGTTAAATAATATGAGAAAAATTAATAATATTTTTATTATTATTGGTATATTATTATTGGCCAACTGGTAGATAAATTTGGTGTTTTCATTTTTTATCTTTATTTTTTATTGTTTTTTTTCCAGTACTATTTAGATCTCTTATACCCTCTTTAGCTCCACCCAGCCCCTCCTCCAATGTTTGGTGTTTTTACAGAGCTATAGTGTATAACAGAGAGCAGCACGTTTTGCACTGTACATGGTACCTTCAAATTCCACAGAGATTTTGGTGAAAGATCTGAAGTACATCGACCAATTTAGCTGAGGCTGCAGTTATTTTTAAGGCAAGAATGATAAACTTTGGTTACTGTATCAAGAGACAGGCAATGATAGACAATGGATCTTTGCTATATAGTTGAGCAATATCACCGGGGATGGCCATATGTTTAATATACATACACAGAGAAAGTTTTATTATAGTTAATAGTCTTATGATCAGCTCTCTTATGGAAGGATATGGGGTCACTAAGAATAAATTCTCTTCAGAGCTGGACATATAGAATATAGAAACTTATTTTGGTTCTATTAGAGTCATAATTGAGATACTGGGAAAAATATAAATTCAAAGACTTAATAACCTGATGAGCAAACTCTAGTGTCCATTCTGATTATTTTGAACAGGGTGAGCTGTCAAAATTAAATAGAGAAGAGAAAGGGATCTCTGTGACAGGTTTCATTCCTGAAGGGCTTCATTCTAAACCTCTCAGCAAAGACTGTTTAGATTTCCCTGCTTTTCGTCCCAGATAGGCAACAGAACAGACAGTGATAGCGAGAAGGAATATCGCTGGAACAGTAGGTAGATCAAAGAGCAACAGTAATTAGTCCAGACAGCATTGCCTTCTGATCATAAAGTGGTGTATTTCACTGGAGGTGAAACAATGGCATACATAGGTGTGAGGATACATGATTATTATATCTTATGTTGTTTCCATAATCTATCACATGTAGTATTTTAAATAACTACCAACATCCATTTCCATCACAGATGCAATGCATGAACATAGCCAAACATAGCACTTTCAATACAAAACTACCATGTTTATCTTCAGGTGCAATTTTTATCATTTAAGAGTTGGTTCATGCAAAAGGAAGTTTGGGTTGAGAGAGACTCTCAGCTGGTACACAGAGAAGTCTGATGTGACCAATGGTAACTTGCTCCCCAGGAAACCCTGTTTCCTGTTCTGGGGTGGCAGCAGCACACAGCCCAGCAGCTCTTCTCTTCCTGTCAGAGTCGCCTCGCCTTGCAGAGCCCTGCAGCTGAAGAAGCACAAGATCTTTTCGCCTGTTGGGAGAACGGGAACATGTTGCTCTCTGGTCTTCTGGAGGTGGTGCTGGCTGCAATGTGGCTGGGTAGGGATGCCCCAGTGGGAATGGGTCTCCTCTACAATGTAAAGGCTGGAGGTCCAGGCAGTGTTTTATAAGTACCCCTGAAAGGAGAGGTCTCAGGACATGAAAAATAATTTCTTTGTCCCACACCACTTATCACAAAATCTTCTGATTTTTTCCCTTCAGGATCCAGTATTGCCCAGAAGGTAACTCAAGGCCAACCAGCAATGTTAGTGCAGGAGAAGGAGGCTGTGACCCTGGACTGCACATATGACACCAGAGACAGTCGTTATAGCCTATTCTGGTACAAGCAGCTGAGCAGTGGGGCGATGATTTTTCTTATTCGTCAGGACTCCTATAACCAGAAAAATGCCTCAGAAGGTCGCTACTCATTGAATTTTCAGAAAGCAAAGAGTTCCGCCAACCTCGTCATCTCGGCTTCACAGCAGGAGGACTCTGCAGTGTATTTCTGTGCCCTGAGTGAGCCCACAGTGAGAGGCGTGTAGGGAGGAGATGTACCAAAACCCCAGGGCTCTGCTTGTTGCATCCACCTGCTGTAGGGACCAAGGCCAGGAATTGTCAGCACTGTCAGGAAGTGGCAAGTGCTGTGGTAGCACAGGTGTAGGTAGGGTTCAAGGGAAAACACTCTATGAAATTACCTCTCTAGGTCTGTAGAGTTTTTCATAAAAAAGATCTGTATCCTTAAACATTTGGGTTTAAAATGTTTATTGAAGTTAAAGAACAGCCACAATAAACAACTTGGCATTTGGTGAGAGAGACTGAGTTAGAAGAATTGACTAAGGAAATTCAGAAAGAGCTGACTCAAAATAAAAAAAAAAAAGCATGAATTTTTGTATTTTCAGATCATTTTGTTCAGTAAATATTTATTGGCTATATATTTTATAAGAGAGGAAAAATTCTTCTCTACTCTCTTAGGATTACTGGCTGGGATAATTAAAGTGACATAATACAGAGTAACCAGGGAAAAGCATAAAAATTTTATTGAATTTTCACTTGCAGATGGAATCCCTCATAAGAAAATGAAGATCTGAAGATGTGACCAGGACAGGAAGCTTTTAAAATTTTTTGATTAAAAAACAATAAATTTGTGTAGAATTGGCAAGACCAATGTGTGCGAACTAATGGAAGTCCAACTAAGTCTCAGTAGTCTTTTCCTTCCTTAACTAAAAAGATAAAGTTAGTTTGACAAAGTTTGTAGATTCCTTGGGTACATGTCTCGGCTGTTGTGTCTCTCTCCAGCAAAAGGAGAATTTATTTCCTGTGTTTAGGCAGAAAAGAGGGATATTTTTGTGTGTGTTTTCTTTTTCTTTTTTTATGCTTCTTTAAAATTTTTTTCAATTACTGTTGACATTCAGTATCATTTTATATTAGTTTTGGGTATACAGCATCGTTTAGACAGTCATATCCTTTATAAAGTGATGCCTCTGTTATTTCTAGTACCCACCTAGCACCCTACATGTTTGACCTCTTTTATATCCACTTGTCTATTGATGGGCACTTAGGTTGCTTCTATATCTTGGCCGTTATAAATAATGCTGCAATAAACATAAAGGTGCATATACTTTTTGAATTAGTGTTTTGGGTTTCTTAAAATAAATACCCAGAGGTGGAATTGCTGGGTCATAACGTAGTTCAATTTTTATTTTTTTTAAGAACCTCTACAGTGGTTGCACCAATTTGCAATCCCAGTAACAACACACGAGTTTCTCTTTTCTCCACATCCTTGCCAACACTCGTTTGTGGATTTATTGATGATAGCCATGCTGACAGCTGTGAGGTGACACATCATTGTGGTTACAATTTTCACTTCTCTCATGATCAGTGATGTTGAGCAGCTTTTTATGTCTGTTCGCCATCTGTATGTGCCTTTGGAGAAATGTCTATTCAGGTCCTTTGCCCATTTTTTAATTGGATTTTTTTTTGGATATTGAGTTGTATGAAGTCTTTATAAATTGTGGATATTAAATCCTTATTTGATGTATTACTGGGGAATATCTTCTCCAAACCAGTAGGCTGTCTTTTCATTTTGTTTCTGGTTCCCTTTGCTGTGCAAAAACTTCTTATTTTGATGTAGTCCTCATTTTTATTTGTTTTGTTTTCTTTGCTCAAGGAGATACATCAGAAAGAATATTGCTAAGAACAATGTCAGACAACCTACTACCTAGGTTTTTTTCTAGTAGTGTTATGGTTTCAGGTCTTACACTGAAGCTTTTAATCTATTTTGAGTTTATTCTCATATATGACAGAAAACAGTGGTCTAGTTTCATTTTCTTGCATGTGTGTGTCCAATTTTCCCGATATCATTTATTGAATAGACTGTCTTTACCTCACTGTAATTCTTGCCTTCTTTGTCATAGATCAATTGATCATTTAAGTGTGGGTTTATTTCTGGGCTCTCTATTCTGCTCCATTGATTTATGTTTTTATGTCAGTACTGTGCTGTTTTGATTACTATAGTCTTGTAGTGTAGTTTGATATCAGATAGTATGATACCATCAACTTTGTTCTTCCTTCTCCAGATTGCTATGGCTATTCAGGTTTTTTATAGTTTCACATAATTTTAAGACATTTTATTCTAGTTTTTTGGAAAAATACCATTGAGTCCCAGCATTTGGTTGGAGTGTTGTCCTGTAGTCTGAAGGTTGTGGGTTCCGTCCTGGTCAGTGTGCATACGAGAGGCAGCCAATCTTTGTTTCTCTCTCACATCAGTGTTTTTCTCTCTCTCTCTCCCTCCATTCCCATTTCTCTAAAATCAATAAGCATTTCCTTTGGTGAGGATAAAAAAACTGCCATTGGTATTTTGATAGGGATTTCATTGAATCCATAGATTGTTTTGTGTAGTATGGACATTTTAGTGATGTTAATTCTTCCTATGCATGAGTACAATATATGCTTTAATTTATTTATATTTTCTTTTAAAAAATTTATTGTCATTGACTTACAGTTGTCCTGCCTTTTTCCCTATTGCTCACCCCTACCCTGTCCCCCTACTCCCACAGTTAATCCCTGACCCCCATTTGTCCATGCCCATGAGTCCTCTGTTTGTGTTCCTTTGCTGGCCCCTTACCCTTCTTTCCCCCATTATACACCCTCTCCCCTCTGGTCACTGTCAGTTTGTTCTTTATTTCTAAGTCTCTGGTTCTATTTTGCTCATTCGTTTGTTTTGTGGATTGGGTTCCACTTATAGGTTAGATCATGTGGTGTTTGTCTTTCACTGCCTGGCTTATTTCACTTAGCATAATGCTCTCCAGTTCCATCCATGTTGTCACGGAGGGTTGGAGTTCCTTCTTTCTTTCTGCTGTGTAGTATTCCATTGTGTAAATGTACTACAGTTTTTTGATTTACTAATTTACCGATGGGCACGTTTCTTCAATGTCTTACAGGTTTTGGAGTACAGATCTTTTCCCTCTTTGGTTAAATTTATTACTATGCATTTTATTTATTTTTTAATGCAATTATAAATAGAATTGATTTCTCTTTCTGATAGCATGTGTTTAGTGTATAAAATGCAACAGATTTCTTCATAGTAATTTTGTATCCTGCTACATTTCTGAATTCATTTACAGTTCTAACAGATTTTTAGTGGAATCTTTAGGGTTATCTCTATATAGTATCATGTTATATGCATATAATGAGTTTTACTTCTTTCTTTTCAACTTTCACACCTCTTATTTCTGCTTCTTGTATGACTGCCAAGGTTAGGACTTCTAATACTGTGTTAAATAGGAATGGTAAAAGTGGACACCCCTGTCTTGTTCCTGTTCTTAAGGGAAACACATATCTTCTCTCCTTTGAGTACGTTAGCTTTGTGTTTGTCATCTATGGCTTTTATTATGTAGTGGTATGTTTTCTCTATTCCTGATTTGTTGGGAGCTTTTTCATATGGGTGCTGGATTTTGTCAAATGCTATTTTCTGCATCTATTGACATAATCATATAATTTTTATTCTTCATTTTGTTTATGTGGTGTATCATGTTAATTGATTTGAATGAACCAGGAATAAATCCTACTTGATCATGGTGTATGATCTTTTTAATATGTTGCTGAATTTGGTTTGCTAATATTTTGTTGAGAACTTTTACATCTATATTTATTAGGGATATTGGCTTATAATTTTCTCTTTTTTTTGTTATGTCTTTGTCTCATTTTGGATCAGGGTAATGCTGGCCTCATAAAATGAGCTCGGAAATCTTCTCTCCTCTTGAATTTTTTGGGAATATTTTGGAAAGGATAAGTGTTAATTCTTCTTTGAATATGTGGGAAAATTTACCTGTGCAGCCAGGAGGCCTAGGACTTTTGTTTGTTGAAAGTTTTTGATTACTAATTAAATTTTTTTGGAAATTTTTGTTTAAATCTTGTGTTTTTTCTTAAGTCTTGGAAAATTGTATGTTTCTAGGAATTTATTCATTTTTTCCAGTTTATCCAATTTGTTGGCATATAATTTTTTGTAGTGGTTTCTTATAATCCTTTGTGTTTCCGTGGTGTCAGTTGTCAATTGTCTTCTTTCTTTTGTGATTTTATTTGCGTTTCTCTCTTTTTTTATTGAGTTTGGTTAAAGATTTATTAATTTTATCTTTTCAAGTAACCAGCTTGTGGTTTCATTGATTTCTTGTATTGTCCTTCTAGAATATATTTTTAATATCCACTTTGATCTTCTTTATTTCCTTTTTCCTACTCCCTTTGAGCTTTGTTGGTTGTTGTTTTTCTAATCCTTTTAGGTGTAAGTTTAGATGGCTTTTGCTGTATCCCATAGATTTTGAGTCATTGTGCATTCATTTTTATTTGTCTCAATGTATATTTTGATTTCTTCCTGAACTCATCATTGACCCATTAATTTGTTATTTAGCCTTCATGTATTTGTATTTTTCAGCTTTTTCTTGTGATTGATTTACAGTGTCATACCATTGTGGCTGGAAAACATGCTTGATATGTTTTTAATCTCTACAAATTTACTTAAACTTGTATTGTGTTCTAACATGTGGTCTACCCTGGAAATATCTATGTGCACTAGAGAAGAATGTATATTCTGCTGCTTTGGGATTAAATGCTATGAAAATATTAATTAAATCCATTTGGTCTAATGTAACATTTAAGACCACTGTTTTCTTGTTGATTTTCTGTCTGGAAGATCTATCCATTGATATTACTGGGGTAATAACATTCCCTACTATAACTGTATTACTGTCAATATCTCCCTTTATGTCCACCAATATTTGCTTTATGTATGTAGATGCTCTATGTGCAGTGCATAAATGTCCACAAGGGTTATATCCTCTTATTGTGTTAATCCTTTTATCTTTATGAAATTTTTTTTGGCTCTCATTATAGCCTTATTTTAAAGTTAAGCATTTTGTTTTCTTATTCAATCAGTTACCTTATGTGTTTTAATTTAAGCATTTAATCTATTTATATTTAAAGCAATTGTTGACAGATACATAGTTATTGGCATTTTATTATTCATATTTATGTTCTCCTCCCCTCCCTTCTTCCTAAATAAACCATTTTAACATTTCTTGTAATTCTGGTTTTGGTGGTGATGAACTCCTTTAGCTTTTTCTTATCTGGGAAGCTCTTTATCTGTTCTTCAATTCTAAGTGGTAACTTTGGTGGGTAAAGTAATCTTGGTTGTAGGTCCTTGCTTTTCATCACTTTCAATATTCCTTGATAATCCATTCTGGCTTGCAAAGTTTCTGTTGAGAAATCAGCCAACAATCTTATGGGAGCTCCCTTGTAGGTAGCTAACTGCTTTATTCTTGCTACTTTTAAGATTCTTTCTTTAGCTTTAACCTTTTGCATTTTAATTATCATGTGTCTTGGTGTGGGCCTCTTTGGGTTCATCTGTTTTTGGGACTTGCTGTGCTTCTTGGACTTGTATGTCTATTTCCTTCACCAGGTTGGGGAAGCTTTTGGGTCATTTCTTCAAACAGGTTCTCAATCTCTTTCTCTCTCTCTTCTCATTCTGGTATCCTTATGATGTGAATGTTGGTACACATGATGTTGTCCCAGAGGTCACTTAAACGATCCTCATTTTTAAGAATTCTCTTTTTTTCTTGTTGTTCTGATTGGGTGTTTTTAATACCTTGTCTTCTAAATCTCTGATTCAATCCTTTGCTTTATCTAAATGTTGTTGATTCTTGATAGTGTATTCTTCATTTCAGTTAATGTATTCTTCATTTGTAACTGGTTCTTCTTATGATTTCTGTGTCCTTTTCTATGATTACTGTCTCTTTTGAAGTTCTCACTAAGTTCCTTGGGCATCTTATAACCAGTATTTTGAACTCTGTAACTGGTAGATTGCTTGCCTCAATTTTGTTTAGTTTTTGTTTTTCTGGACTTTTCTCCTATTCTTTCATTTGGGACATGTTTCTTTGTGTCCTCATTTTGGCTGCTTGTCTGTTTGTATGTATGTATTAGGTAGATCTGCTATGTCTCCCATTCTTTGCAGGGTGGCTTAATGTATTAGTTGTCCTCTGGGTCACAGTGACTCAGTCTTCATGATCATCTGAATGGTTGTTCCAGGAGTGTCCCTTGTGTGAATGTATGTCCTTCTGTTGCAGTTGAGCCTTGATTGCTGTTGGCAATGGGTGAGGTTGATCTACAGGCTGACTGGTCATGAGCTTTGGCCACAACCACAGCAGTTAGGTTGCTGTGTGGTGGTTCACTCCTTGGAGTGGAATTTTTCACAGCAGTCTCCAGTGCCTGCTGAGAACATGTTTCAGTTCTACCACTTGTGAAATTAATTAGGTGGTGCTCTGTTGTGGATTGAAACAGGTAACAGGTTGTGTTCGTTTTGAGGCCTCTCGTGAGATGGTCTGGTACTGGTTATGGTCAGCTGCTGCTTGTGACCAGTCTAGCATTATCTAGTAGGGGCTACAAAGTGATTCGCAGTTGTTAGCTGCTAGGGTTAGGCTAGTAGCTGTAAGTGAGATGCCATGTTGCAAACTTTGGCTGGCTGCAAAGTAGGGGGCCTGGGATTGCTCAGCAAAAGGGCGCCCCAAGGCTTGCCTCTGCTGCCAAGTGCCTGTAAGTCTCAACCATTGAAAAAGCCCCAGGCAGTGTGTGAATTGGGAGTGGCAAGGTCTCAGGGCATCACCACTGTGAGGTAAGTGGCATTCACCATATTAATGCAGATTCAGATTTTGCTATGTGAGAGAAAGTCTCAACACAAAAAATTGGTGCCGACATGCCAATTGTGTTAAAGGAGGGTTCAACACCGGGACAATGGTGGTTGTCCCTCCAGCCCTTACCCTGAAGTCATACAACTCACCCCACTGATTTTCAAAGCTAGTTGTTGTGAGAGCTTCTCTTCCTGCATGATGTTCCAGGATGGAGTGTCTGGTGTGGAGCTGGGACCCTTACTCCTCACAGGGAACTTCTGCAGCTGAGATATCCCTCATAATTCTTGACTGCCACACAAGGGTGTGGGGTCAGGCTGTTTTGCATTTCTGCCCTTTTCTACCAGTCCTGACATGGCTTCTTCTTTATAACCTTAGTTATAGGACTTCTGTTTAGCTAGTCTTCAGATGGTTCTCCTGATTGATTTCCCCACATTTTAATTTAAAAGCTGAGATATGAGAGGACAATATTTCTAATAATAAATATTCTAATATACGATGGTGTGCTGAACAAAATGCAGAATTTGCAACTGAATAGGGATTTTAAAGCAATATTTTGCTAGTAATTGAGAATACTAAAGCAGGATAAAATAAAGTCTGCTCTATTTTTTTATATGTCAACAATCAATGTTCATTGGCATCAATTCAACACCAATAGAAACCCCTTATTTGAGGTGAGGAAGGAAACTTGATTCAGTGAAAACAGCTCAGTTATGATATAGCACGGCTATAGAACAGCATGGTAGTGAGCCAGCCCTAGGTTGAGACAGCCCTCAGGTGAGATGCCTCTCTAGCTAGACAGCTCTGCTATGTCTACTCCAGTCCCATACACTCTTACACTCTGTTCTGCTGTGCTCTGCTCTGTTGTTCTCTGGTCCTGTGAGACATCTTAGGTGTTTCAGCTTCTGTTGGGTCAATTCAGTCTTCAACTGGAATGGAGAATGCACTCTCCAAGCAGAGATAAGCTGATTTGTATAGAGAGACATTCCCATCTCTGGTCCTTAACAGGTCCATCCTCATGCAAAGGGGAACTCCAAATCCTCACAGTTTGGTTTGAAAAGCACTGTCTTGATTGGTCAGTATGGAGGCATAATGATTGGCCGGTGAAGATGATGAGGGAGATATAGTTGCACAGTTCTGATTGGATGGAGAAAGCCTCAGTCTTATTGATTGAAATACAATTCCTGGAACTCCTTTTTAAGGGTTGGCTCAGATGGCATAAACAAAGTGCAGGCAGGTAGTTCCATGCAGGCTTCTCTCTGAAGCACAGCTTGTGTGAAAGGCCCCAATTTAGAAATGGATACTAGACTCTGTTTTTAGAATTTGATCTCAGTTATCCATCAGGAACCTTTCTTGGTATGATCTTTTTGCTCAGGTCCATGCATACTATAGACCTGTATTAGCATTACATTTTACCCCAGTGCATAACTCTAGTAAATGGAAAATCCAACACTTAAACTCAGGCTATTGGGTTTCAGTTGACACATTTTCATTGAACAATAAAAACTAAACTAAATAACTTTGGCATACAATTGAAGAAGTTAAAAAATAAACCATAAAATAAAATTTAATAATGCATATTAAAGAGACCAAAGATAAGAGAAGAAATTGGTCAAAGGAAAATAAAATCAATGATGAAATCACAATCTATTTTGAAAAAAAACTAGAATACTAACATAGTCCAGAAAAAAATTAAGAGACTCAAAAGCTTAGAGAGTGGATAACCCTTGGCTGCACTGTTTTGCTCAAGTCAGGTGCCTAATAATTGGTCTGAAAGGACTGCTCATGGCAATATCTGGAGGGCTGTTCCTGAATTATAATTTGTATATATTTTATAATATGTTTTTTGCATCTTTTAGTAAATGATCCAAACCTGCAATTATTTATTTTTCCAATATTTCAATTTGGATGAGTCAAAATCAAACACTTGTGTGCTTTGTTTTGTTATTTGTAAAAGGGGATATCTTCTTTACTATTTGTAGTGACAATTTATCAAAGATGTATGCAAAGAGATTTTGATCAATTCTCTTCTCTTTGACAAGAGAAGATGATCAATCAATGAGAGTAATCTCAGTAGGTACAGAAAAAGCAAGTGACAAATCCAGCATCCATTCCTGATTAAGAGCTCCCAGAAAATTAGGAATCAAAGGGAATTTCCTTAACAAAGGACCTCTACCAAAAAAACCCATACATCAAATGTCACACTTGATGGTGAAAGTCAATGCTTTTCCCCTAAGATCAGGAATAAGGAAAGAATTTTGGCTCTCACCTCGTGTATTTAATATTGTACTAGAGGCTCTAACCTGTGCAATAGGCAAGAGAAAGAAACAAAAGAGATACATCTTAAAAAGGAAGAAGCGAATCTAACTTTATTCACAGGCTGCATAATTGTCTGAGTAAAAAATCCAATGAATCTAAAAAAGGAAGTTATTAGGAAGAATAAGTAACTTTAATAAAATCAAATATAAACCTACCAAAGGATACAGCCATTCTTCCTAGATATTTACTGAAGAGAAATGAAAGCATATGTTCATACAAAAACTTTTATGTATATGTTCATAGCATCTTTACTTGTAACAGCCTCAGATTGGGATTAACCATAGTGTATATCAGTAGGTGAATGGAAAAACAGATCGTTTTATATCTACATAAAGGAATAACACGTTAGCAACAAAAAGGATGAACCATTGATTTTCATGAGACCATGGAATAATCTCAAAATAATTATGCTGAGAGAAAGAAGGCAGATAAAGAATACATATGATTCCATTTATATAAAATGACAAAACATGCAAACTAATTTTATTACTGAGGAGCTGCCTGAAAAAGGGGGTGGGAGGTTGGGGAGAAGGCTGAGAGAAGGGTTCCAAAGGGACATGGGAAAAGCTTTGGGGCAATGCTTATGTTAATTATCTTGATAGTGGTGATGGCTTTACAAGTATATACAAATGTCAAATCTTATAAAATGGTTCATTTTAAATAGGTGCCATATATCTTTATGAAAATTATACATAATTAAAGCCATTAAAATCCAGTTTAACAAATATACTCCCTCAATGTTGTACAATGCTTCTTGTGTGCTCCAAAATGCAAAATATTCTTCCCGTTGATTGTCATTGGCCTAAAGCTATTTTCTTTTTTTAAGGCATAGAGAACTTTTCACATCTATGTGCTATACCATTTATTTTCAACCCAGCATCATCCCAACCTATAATATTTTGCATTCTGCATGTGTATTGGAACAGATGTTTGTAGTTGCTTTTCCAGGATTTCATTCTAGCATAGTTTTGTGCCAAGTTTTAACAGTCTAATTTGAAAGACGGAAGAGAAGGAGAAGGGATATGTGAACCCAAGCAGTGCTTGAGCCTGAATTTCCTGCTTCAGGTTACGTCTGTGAATCTTTTCACCTGTTGATTGTGGGCTCATGAAATGCATTGGTCCATATCTGTGTAGAGAGAGCACCGGGAAACAGACTGAACTAAGCTTCCATCTCTTTCACTATGGATAAATGTTTACAGAAAGATGTGTCCGTCTCCAGAACTTTGTCCTGATAACGCTCAGAAGTTTCTGTTTTGTTTTGTTTTATAAATGACTGGTCATAAAAAAGGAGCTATGCTTTTGCTGTTGGAACTTCATAGAAAAAACCAACTTTAAAAAATTTGTTTAGTCAGAGATACATTTTCCCATGCTGACCCTAGAACTTTCTCCCTGATCTTTGAGAACTATGTTTATTGGTCTAGGATGGCTATCATGAATGAGATCTTATAAATGGGCATCAGGTTCACTGTAACAAAACCACCTGAGGGAGTTTTTAAACATTGAAAATCATGGAGTATCAATCATGGAACACATGATTCATAAAATTAGTGATGAGCTCCCAGAATCTAAATTTAAATCAGTCACACATTGATTTTACCATCGGCTGTTATATAAATATCAACTGGTATATTTAACAGTTAGAAATACTGGTAAGGAAGAGAGTCCTAATTTATGTTTCAGGCTTTTTTTTCATCTTCGCCTGAGGATATGTTTTTATTAACTTTTTTCAGAGAGGGAGGGGGAGAGAGAGAGACAATGTGAGAGAGAAAAATTGATCAGTTTCATCCTGTATGCACCCCAACTGGGGAACAGAACCCCAACTTAAGTATGTGCCCTGATTAGGGATTGAACTCACAATGTTTTGGTGCATGGGATGATGCTCCTACCAAGGGAGCCACACAGCCAGGGCTATGTTCCAGGCTTTTGATGCAAATTCACATCTTCATGGTATTATACCTTGTGGAAAATGTTATTTGATTAAGCTTCATCAACAAAATGTTAAAGATAGACAACAGTGGAAAGAAAGCACCCTTGAAGCTAGATCTCCATTAGGACCAAACAATTATACTCATTGCTACCTCATCTCAGAGTCAAAGAAATAGTGGGAGAATAAGATATCGATCTCAGTTTATTCTATAGGAAGTCAGTATATGGTATTTTTTTTCTGTCTAGAATTCACATTTTCACTTTTTAATAATTCCAAAATTCAGGAATATTTGGCTACTGATAAGGTAGTGTGACTTTTCTCCTAAAGAGATTTTATTAAACATATAGCACTTTTATAATTGATGTAATTAGGATTAAAGAAATACTGTATTTCAAATAGTATTGATTTCCCAAAAACTGTTTATTATTTTTGTTTAATTTCACAAATATTTAGTGAGCACATAATAAATGTCAGTTGCTGTTCTGTATGTGGGGTTACAGTTCTGAAAAATATAGACCCATTCAGTAATGTCTCTACTTCTCACATTCCTCTCATTTCAACCCCTAACTCTTAACGTTCATTGATTATAGGCTGCCTCACAATGGTTCATAAGAATATAAAGGATTATATTAAAATGATCAAAATGTTATCTTCTCAGCTACAGAAATACCTTGTTTTGTTAAAAAACTTCCATGTGGGGTGGTGGCCAAAGAACAAAATAAACCTTAAAGGTTAAAACTTGTTCATGTTTACAAGGGCCATACAAATAAAGCCAGAGATAGAACATACAGCTGACTTTGGAAAGAGCCAAAGACACATGTATCCTGGACTTCTGGTCAAGAAGATGGCAGAGGTAAACATGGCTCACTGCCTTGTACAGCAGCATCAACATTACAACTAAAATATAGAACAGTATCACTCAGAACCATCAGAAATCAAGTGGAATGGAAGTCTGACAACTACGGAATTAAAGAAATGACATATATCCAGACTGGTAGGAGGGGAGGCGATGTGGAACAGGATGGTCCCACATCCACATGTGGTGGATAAAAATTTGGGAGAGATATCTTGGGAGTAAAGGGCCCCACATCAGGCCCCCTAGCACAGGGTTTCAGATCCAGGAGGATAAGTCCCCATAACTTCTGGCTTCAAAAACCAGAGGGGATGAAGATGGTGAAAGAAAATTCTAGATTCCCAAGCAGTTGGTCTTAAAGAACCCACACACAGACTTACTTAGACTCACTCCATCTAAGATCCAGCACCAGGGTAGTAGCTTGAAAGGCACCAGTGGCACACAGGGAGAAACAGAAGTGTCTGGCTTCAAGGCAAGAGCTGGAGGACAGCTTTCTCCAACACAGAAGTGTGGGCAGAGGCCGCTGTCCCTTATCTGAACCGTCCTCCAACAGAGCCACAGAGCCAGCAGGTAGGTGTCACATTCGAGACTCCATCAGCCTGGCTAACACTGCCCCACTGCAGAGATCCCCGGACACTCCATCCCACTGCACTTATGGGCCCACCCAAACTGCTTTTCCATATGAATGGCTGGTCTTGGCTCATGCTTCACAACTTAATAAATCCTCTCAAACAAGCAACAGCCAGCCTCAGTGAACCCGTAGCCCACATACCTCTTGCTAAGTGGCCCCAGGCCTGGCATAGCAGCAGTCAGCTTAGATTCAGAGCTTGGCTCACCTGGGAATCTCTAAGCAGAGCATAAGCTGTAGCCATCTCAGATTGCTTTATAGCTCAGGCAGGGAGGTCCCAGGCAAAACGCAGGTGGGGGGTGACCTTGACGTGTACCACCTGGGAAACTACAGAGCCTGCACACCCAGTGGACAGGTACAGACCACATAGGAGCTCCACCATCCTGCCCCCTCATTGCTCATCCTCTACAGAAAGTGGAGGTTGGTGGTCAGTGGTTAGAGCCAGTCTTTGCAGCTGACTGCCATAGGTAAATCCCTCCCATTGATCTGCCAGTAGCAACCAAGGCCCAACTACAAGAGGAGGATGTGCTTAGCCCACATGAAGGGCACACCCTGAATACCCGGCTTAGGTGATAGGGGAGGCTGTGCCACTGGATCCTACAGGACACTCACTACATTAGAGCACACTACCAAGATACTGAGTCAAAGCAGCTCTACCTAATACACAGAAACAAACACAGGGAGATTGCCAATATGAGAAGACGAAGAAACATGGCACAAATGAAAGAACAGATCAAAACCCCAGAAAAAGAACTAAACAAAATGGAGATAAGCAACCTATCAGCACAGAGTTCAGAACACTGGTTATAAGGATGCTTAAGGAACTCAGTGAGGACCTCAACAGCATAAAAAAGATCCAGTCAGAAATGGATACACTAATTGAAATAAAGAACATTTACAGGGAAACAACAATAAAGTGGAAGAGGTCAAGAATCAGATAAAAAATTTGGAACATACAGAAGCAAAAACAACCAATCAGAACAACAAGAAGAAAAAAATCCAAATAAATGAAGACAGTGTAAGCAGAATCTGGGACAACTTTAAGTGTCCCAGTATTCACATCACAGGGGTGCCAAAGGAGAAGAGAAAGAGCAAGAAATTGGAAATCTATTTGAAAAAATAATGAAAGAAAACTTCCCTAATTTAGTGAAGAAAATAGACATGCAAGTTCAGGAAGCACGGAGAGTCTGAAACAAGATGGATGCAAAGAGGCCCACACAAAGACACATCATAATTAAAATGCCAAAAGTTTAAGATAAAAAGAGAATCTTAAAAGCAGCAAGAGAAAAGGAGTTAGTTACCCAGAGGGGAATTCCCATAAGACTGTCAGCTGATTGCTCAAAAGAAACTTTGCAGGTTAGAAGGATTGGCAAGAAATATTCAAAGTCATGAAAAGCAGGGACCTACAGCTAAGATTGCTTTACCCAGTGGAGTTATCATTTAGAATTGAAGGGCAAATAAAGAGCTTCCCAGACAAGAAAAAAAGCTAATGGAGTTCATCATTACCAAACCATTATTATATGAAATGTTAAAGGGATTTATTTAAGAAAAAGAAGAAGATCAGAACTATGAACAATAAAATGGTAATAAATACATATCTATCAAAAATTGAATCTAAAAACCAGCCCTGGTTGGTGTGGCTCAGTGGATTGAGCACCAGGCTATGAACTGGAAGGTTGCTGCTCACTTGGGTCCCAGTCAGGGCACATGCCTGGGCTGTGGACCATATCCCCAGCTGGGGGTTGCAAGAGGCAACTGATTGACATATCTCTTACACATCAGTGTTTCTCTCCCTCTCTCCCTCCTTTCCCCACTCTCAAAAAAACCAAACAAAAAAAACGAAAACCCAACCCTGCCTACAATTGAATCTAAAAACCAAACTAAGGAAATAAGAGGAACAGAGACAGAATCATGGATACAGAGAGTGTTTTCATGGTTGCCAGATGGGAGGGGGTTGTGGGGGAATGGATGAAGAAGTGAGGGGATTGAGAAGTACAAAAATGTAGTTCCAGAACAACCATGGGGATGCAAAGTACAGTGTAGGAAATGGAGTAGCCGAAGAACATATATGCATGACCCATGGACGTGAGCAATGGTGGGGTATTGCCAGAGAGAATGGGGGGTTATGACTGTAGGGGGGGAAAGGAGGAAAAACTGAGACAACTGTAATAGCATAATCAATAAAACATAATTAAAAAAAAAAAGAAACTCATGGCATTTCAGTACCTGTCCACCAGGGGGTGCAGCCTCCCACCACAAACAAAAACTCATACCCTGGCGAAATGTAGGCTTCGATTTGCCTTTTCACTGTGGCTTCAACATTTCATGTTAAGCGTCAAGAACTTTACTTAGGTGACACTGCAGAGATGAACTCTTCTCCAGGCTTAGTGACGGTGGTACTCTCATTGCTTGGTAAGTAACATGCCTCTTAAAATATAGATTCTTCTACCAGCAAATTCTTTAACCATAATTTTATTTTAAGAGCTTTATGCCCAAGATAAGGAAACACAGACCACTTTTATTTTTCCGTAGGACGATCCCGTGGAGACTCCGTGACTCAGATGGAAGGTCAAGTGACCCTGTCAAATGGGGATTCTCTGACAGTGAACTGCTCCTATGAAACCACAGAGTACCCTCCTCTCTTCTGGTATGTTCGGTATCCTGGAGGAGGTCTGCAGCTCCTCCTGAAAGCCGCAACAGAA
Source organism: Mormoops blainvillei (assembly GCA_004026545.1). NCBI lineage: Eukaryota > Metazoa > Chordata > Mammalia > Chiroptera > Mormoopidae > Mormoops > Mormoops blainvillei. The sequence goes on along the minus strand of PVJD01014332.1, from coordinate 8,587 downwards.
AATGATGAGGAAAGCAGCAAAGGTTTTGAAGCCACATACCTCAAAAACTCGAATTCCTTCCACTTGGAGAAAGGTTCAGTCGACGAGTCAGACTCGGCGATGTACTACTGTGCCCTGTGGGCCACAGTGAGGAACCTGCAGGGGGAGCTGAACGCAAACTCTGGCTGCTGAGTGTCTATGATTGTGTGATCCCCAGGGTGGAATATGTTATTTAACATCGGATACACAGTACATTTTAATATCAAAATCTCCAATCTGTTACATATACTAATACAGTTGTTAGGATACACAATTATCTACGGGAGTATCTAAGACAAGGAATGCTTTTATTTAATAAATCATGCACTAAAACATGGATGTAAAAAGATAAATTGTTAAAATACTTGAGATACTTTATATGTATGGATATGACTCCAAATTTCTTTTTTTGTGATATATTTTGTATAATAGGATATTAAAATTGGCCTTTCTAGTGAATAAATATGAAGCTTATAAAGAAAGTTAATGCCTCCCTTGATTCAATTTTCCACTAATTACTTGTGCACAGAATAATTATATGCAATTTTGATGATTAAAGTTTTCCTCCTTCTCTTACTGTGATTTTAGAGGATTAAAAAATGTGTTTTATAAATAGTTTTAAAAAGATTCCAAGTGGTAAAAGAATGAAGGTCGAGGGATCACTGCTAAAAATGCAAAAGTTGTTATTAACATGTGGCTTCTTTATTCTCTGCTATATCAAGATATAGAATTTTCTTAATTTCAGTTTTATCCTTTTCTGTAAATCATAATTCTACCTGGTGTTTCATCTCTGTCAGTTTTTATTTTCTCTTTTCTAATTATTAGTTCAAAAAGTTTTATTATTCAATTACAGTTGATATTCAATACTAGTATCAGGTATATAGCACAGTGGATAAAGATTTATATAACTAAAAAATTGATTTCCCCTGTAAGTCTAGTTCCCACCTGACACCATACATAGTTATTCCAATGTTATCGACTGTATTTTCTATGCTGTACTTTACAGTCCTGTGACAACTTTGTAACTGTTAATTTGTACTTCCTAATCCCTTCACCTTTTTCCCTCATCCCCCTCAACCACCCTCCCATTTGGCAACTCTCAGTTTGTTCTCTGTGTGTGAGTTGGTTTCTGTTTCATTTGTCCATTTATTTTGTTTTTTAGATTCCACATATAGTGAAATCATATGTATTTGACTTGCTCTCTGACTTATTTCACTTATCATAATACTCTCTAGGTCCACACTTGTTGAATATTAATTTTTTGAACCTGTTTTTTTTCCTTTGATCTCACTTATGTAGGAGTTAACCTAATTCACTAACTTGAGGTTTCTCTCAGAGTCTTCCTTGGCTGTCTTCAGCAGAGTTTACCTTTGGGATGTCTCTTTGGTGTCTTTGGTGGGAGTAGTGGGCGAGGGAGGTGCTTTAGTCTTTGTACAAAGGGGAAGAATCCCATTCTCTCTTCTCAGCTTTCTTGGCTATTTTCTTTTAGGTTTGTCTCTTAAACAATATGTACCAAGATTTTAAAATTTTGATTCAATCAAATGATCTCTTTTTATATATTTTTGATTACTGATATATTTGGACTCATTTCTAATACTTTAGTTTTGTATTGCATGCTCTTCGTTTTTCTCTTCTAGCCTATCTTTGTTGCACTGATAATATATTATCTTTTCTTCCTGCTGATTTAGAAAATGTAAAGTGTCCCTGTTTTCAGACAAGCATCCTTAAGTTATGTGTGTGTGTTATTCTATAACAGTTCCACCCTACTGTATCCCACTCTTACCCTTGGGTTACTTTTTCTCTTGCTGATTTACTGTCTTAGAGTGACCCAGTGTTTGGGTGAACAAGCTACAAACCAGCTATATATCAGAACAGTGATTTCAGATTTTATCAAACCAGCTCATAAGCTACAGTTCAAGTCTACATTAGGAAGAATAAAATAGAAATCCATTTTACACAATAATCAAAACATTAATTCACTCCATTCTCCCTCTGAGACTTTGTCTCTGATCTTCCCTCCAACTGTCGTGACTTTCACCTACCATCATCAGGGCTTGTTCCTCCATTTCATCCTAGTCTCTGACCCTATAGAAACATGTGTACATGTGAATAATGCAGTAGAAGGATTTATGTGTGTTAACATAATAAGACCCACTAGGTTTATTATTGAGTTAATGAAGCAAGTCACAGAAAGGTATACACAATATGTATTATCTTCTATTATAAATAAAATACTATCTATTTTCTTTTGAATTATGTTTGTTAATTCAAACGTGTTATGTGTACATTTGTTAATCTATATTAAAACATCTGGAAGTGTCAACTCCAAATTGATCATGATGAAGAAAGATTTAGGGTAATAAGTGATGGAGGAGTGAGAATTGGGAGTGGTTTCAAAGGGAATTTTAGTCTATGTGTAATGTTTTAACACTTTTAATAATTCATATATTCATGAATTTTTCCTAGTGTTAAAATAAGTAAAAAGTCATAAACCATTATAAAGTTTATCAATATTCTCTATTCTTCTCACAAAAAAGGGGGAAGGAAAAAATAACCACCTTTTTCATAAGATTTTTGTTCAACCACCCTAAGTATAAGTAGTGTTTCTTCCTCTGGGATCACATAAGTTTTCATTTTCAGTACTCTTATAATTCTACTTTGGTTATGTATTTTTTTGTCTCACCCAGTAGACTGTAAATTAGTATGTTACCTTCTTTTACATAGTCTTAAGATCTAGTAAATTATCCCAACTACACTAAACATTGGTAAATATTTATGGATTCATTTTGAAATCAAGTAAATATCCAAAGATGAGATATACCAAATAATTTAAGTCAACAAGCTTAATCAAATATTTTAAAAGTAGTATTTGGTTCATTTATAATCCTAATTCAGTCTAGGCAGTTATGTTTTCTGACCATCTGCACTTCCTTAATCAGAAAACATGGAGAGAATATGGCTGGGGTTGTATGACTGCTGAAGTTAGCAGGTCTCAGTCCTTTTTATTGATGGTTTCAGTCCACTAGAGGGCACTGTATACTTTATATTAATGATATTTTTCTTGTGGTTGGAGAAGGTTGAAGAGTTAAGACAGGAGAGAGCAGTGAGCATATAAGCCAGTCAAATTACAGTCGGCAAAGATGGGAAGAGGGGTAACAGTGTTTGTGTAAAGTTCATCTCAGTGTTTCAGCTCTGTCACTCTGTGTAAATTGCAAAAAAAGCTGAAGTCCAGGATCTGTAAAATCATTGTGAGAATGATTCTCTGAGCAGATGTCCAGGAGTAGCAATGTTACTGGTCATTGTCAGCATGGAAGATGTCAGTAGACATCTTCACATCTTGTTTTCAATTTTTTAATTATGACTAAAAATCCCTAAACCCAATGATCTAGAAATTATTCCAATTCCCCAGATATTTTACATTTCTATATATGTCTTTGAAAGTAGAAGGAACAAGAATAAAGAGAAGAAGAAAGAAAAAATAAGGAACAACCATAGTAAGATGGGGAGAAAACAACATTTAATTCGACTCGCCAAGTGTTGTTGGATCAGAATCAGCCATTCGGGTTAGCAGTGTGCCCAAGAGTTGGACGGGAGAGAGGGAGGGACTGAAACTACGTCAGAGTAGACATTATACACAAATTCTATGTTACATCAAGCTAATTTCGTTGGAATCATTTTCTATGCAGATAGTAACTGTATGTCTTGGTTTCTTCTGATTTAAAAAAATGCATTAAACTTCGGTAATACGCAATAGATGCTATCAGCTTTCCTTTATCAGAATTTTCATGTAACCGAATTCTCAAATTCTTTGTTTAATCATGTATTTTGGGAAATGTGGTCACTCTTCCTAGGATTCTTCAAGGTTCTGCATAACCCATTGAGTCATTGATAATCTAGAAACATCATTCGCCCTTCCTCACAAACTGTTGCACAAGCTCTCTTCTATAATGTGTTTTAAGAAAAATCACCAGCTTATAACCTCATATATTGGAAATATTGACCACTACAGCCCTGAATTGCTTGTGTACTCAGTTTTGGAGAGATGACTGTGCTGTTTCACTGGGCCACTGTGGGTGGAGTTTGCTGTTCAGATGAAAGGCAGAGCTCAGATGTGGCTGGTGTTCAGTGAGCCTGGAGGAGCGTATTGACTGAAGGAACAAACTTTGCTTGGGGCCAGGACTCTACAGCCTCCAGAGCACGGCCAGAGACAGCACAGGGTCTTGCAAAAAGTCATGGAGAGACGCCTGGGAGCTCTGCTGTGGTTTCTGTGGGCCCAGCTTTGCTGTGAGTTGGGGTCGTGTCAGATGGGGACTGGGGAGTGTCCACAACTGACAGTGGGAGAAGGAAGGGAGACCTGACACAGAGTTCCTTGATGATCCCACTTGGGTGCTTCTTGGGATATTTTACAAGTCTGGCAACTGCGCCATTTGTCCCAGTGAAATCATTTGCGTTTTTCTCTTTCCAAGCAGGGGTGAGGGGGCTGAAGGTGGAGCAGAGCCCTTCAGTCCTGAGTGTCCAGGAGGGAACCAACTCTACTCTGAGATGCAATTTTTCGACCACAGTGTACCAAGTGCAGTGGTTCCGACAGAATCCTGGCGGTGGCCTCATCAATCTATTTCCCTTGACTTCAGAGTCAAAGGAGGTTGGAAGGTTAAGCTCCACAATAAATTCCAAGGACCTGTACAGTACCCTGCACTTCACAGCCTCCCAGCTGGAAGACTCAGCCACTTACATCTGTGCTGCAGGGGCACAGAGCTCCCAGGTGATCTGCAGCCTGTACCCAAACTGCAGCTGGGCCCGCAGCTCCACCCCTTCCACGGGGCAGGCATGTCGACCCCATATTAGCCTTGCACGCCTTTGGGTTTTCAAATTTATGCTCCAAAATGTTTTTTTTTCCTAAAATGAGACTCTTCAGCACTGGTGTTTCTTTCTTTCTTTCTTTTTTTTTTTTTTTGCCTTATTTCTTCTCTGAAATCAGTTTAAGGTAAAAAGCTCTAAGATAATACAATTAAAACAACTGACAAGGGTGCCATTATTTAATTTCCTGTTAAAACACATCCCCTTGCAAATTGCACATATGTGACATGCAAATTTCTCTTCTGGAAAAGGTTTGGAAAAATATAGGGTGGTCAACAAATTGAAAGAGATGACTCATTTTTTTTCACTTAACTACAGATGGTTATACTTTCAAGGCAAAGGAAGAGAGGCCGTATAGTGGTTTTTAAGTGTGTATTAGGCTTGTTCAATCCTGGACATAACAAATAGAAGAAAAATAATTCTGCTGAGGCACAGGCCCTTTCGCTTACTGCATATGTTATTTATTTAGTGCTGATGACACCCTGTAAATACGTACGCTCTCATTTCCTGCACGGATGAAGTGAGGGGTGTCGTGTGTAAGTGGCTTGTTTAAATTAACATTATTAATAAATTGGTGAAGATGGAGTGACATGAGGGCTTCTTTTTGAGCTACCCGATACCTATGTCTTTAAAATCATCTAACGCAAATGATTGCTATTGATAAATTTGTACAATGTGTTTATATACATCCCTGATAAAATATCCATTTAGGTCATTTTTAAAAATTAAATTTATTGGGGTGATAGTGGATAACAACATCATGTAAGTAACAGGTGTGCAGTTTGATAATACATTACCTGTGTATTGCATTGTATGCCCACCCTCCAAAAGTCTAGTCTCCCTTGGTCACCATATAATTGGACCCTCTTCTTACATCCTTTAATCTCCCCTGGAACCTGTTCCCCTCTAGTCACTACCATATTGTTGTTGAAGTCTATGAGGTTTTTTTGTTCATTTGTTGCTCTCTGTTTTATGTCCCACACATGACTGAAGCCATGTGATTTTTGTCCTTTTCTGTCTGACTCATTTCCTTTAGCATGATATTTTCAAGATTCATCCACATTTTTCCAATGACCATATTTCACCCTTTCATAAGATTGAATAGTATTCTATTGTACATAGGTCTGCAAAAATTTATATCTAATCATCCATGAAGAAACTAAACTTTGTTCCATGTCTTGACTATTGTGAATAATGCTGAATTGAACTAGTATACCTATATCTTTATGAATCAGTGTTCTCAGATTTTTTAGATACACACCCAGGCAATGGATTGCTGGACGCTATGGCAGCTCTATCCTAATCTTCTGAGGAACCTGCATAGTTTTCCATAGAGGCTGCATCAGTTCACACGCCCAGCAGCCGTGGATGAGGATTACATGCAGGGCATTGCCAGATAGCCCGTTGTGTGGAAGAGCTCGTGAAAACTTTCCTTTTGTTCTATGAAATCCCATCACTCTTCCTTGCATCTTGAGTGAATTTGTTACTCATGATATTGTAACATGTTCAGATTTAGGAAAGGGTGCAGAAAGCTTCCAGGACTCCAGTAAAAACACCTTTACTGTTGTAACCAGAGAGAAAGACTTCTGGCCACCAAACCTGAAGTTTAGCTTGCATGTGGAACAATTGAATTCTAAGCTGCACTGTCTTTATTTAATATGAGGATGCTGATAAAAGGACTGGGAGCCTAAAATTAAGAGAAAGACAAATGGAGAGGTGCCAGTGAAACTTGGAGCAGATCCAGCTTCCTGGGCATGTGACTTGTGCAGTTGCAGAAGGAATCTTGTCCTTGGTTTAATATTCTGTCATCACTTTCTTGAAATTCTTAATAATTTCATCTTTGCCCTTGTGTTGTATAAGGGAAGTTCCATAATGGATGGAACGTATGTGTGAGCCTCGGAGATACCTGGGGCAGCAGGACAGAGGAGAGAAGCACATGCTGGCTCAGGTTCATGGTCACAGCAGGGAGTGTGTGAGCTAAGCAGCTGTCAGGACCACCTGTTGAGCAGGTGCATGCTTTCACTCTCTGGGGCTTTGCCCTGCGGCAAAAGGGAGCAGTAAAGTTTCTTGGCCAACTGTTACAAATTTAAAGTATATGATATATATGACATTTCAATGAAGCAGTTTGGCAGTTTCATACAGAACTACACATACTCTTACCATATTATCCAGTAATGGTGTTCCTGAGATTTTACCCAAAGGAGTTGAAAAGTTATGTCCACACAAAAACTTGCCCACAGGTGTTTATAGCAGCTTTTTTCCAAGTTGTCAAAACATGGAATCTTCCAAAACACCCATCAGTAGGTGAATAGATAAAGGGTGGTCTATCCAAGCAATGTATTAATATTTAGTACTAAAAAGAAATGAGCTATGAAGCCATGGAAAGACAAGGAAAAGTTAAATGTATGTTACTAAACAAAGAAGTCAATCCGAAAAGACTACATACTATGTGATTTCAATCAAATGATGTTCTGGAAAAGGCAAAACTATGGAGTCAGTGAAAAGACCAGTCGTTGCCTGGGTTTGAGAGGAGCTGGAGGGAGGACTAAGAATTGCACAGAGAATTTGTAGGTCATTGAAATTAGTCTCGATGATACTATCATGACGGATACATGCCATTATACATTTGTGTAAATCTGTAGAATATACAACACAAAGAGTAAACACTACAGTTCACTGTGAATTTTGGATAATTTTATGTAGGAGCAGAAGGTACATTGGAAATCTTTGTACCTTTTGTTAATTTTTCTGTGGCCCTAAAATGACTGAAACAAATACTGTTTTAAAACATTAATCTTATACTTACATGAAACTGATTTGCATGAAGAGTTAAAGCATTTTTGAAAAGCTGTTCCTCTAAACACATTACCTAATGACTCATTCCCCCTTCTTTTTCACTTAGTTTATTCTTAAACTGATTTTTGGGGTTACATTGGTAAATGAAATTATATAGATTTCAAAGGTACATTTTATAATATAAGGGGGGACCCAAATAAACCCTGAATTATTTTTTGGGGGGTTGGACCCTTGTAGAACAGGCTTTCCCTGCTGAGTGTTCTAAGATCCCATTGGTATCAGTGAATGAGCTGGCCCCGCTGTGAGAAGTTGCATTGGCTTCGGTGATTTTTTTTTTGGACTCTTTCATCGCATTTGCCCATTTCATCATGGGTGAATTGTGAGCTCACCTGACCATACCACCTTGAATGTTCAGCAGTTTTTGACCTAAAATGGCCTGGCCCCTGTGTCCCATCCTCCCTATTTATCCAATCTTGCCCTGATCAACATTTTGTTTATTTTTGTTTCTGCGGATGAGAAACATCCTCAAAGGGAAACATTTTGCCATGGCGGAAGAAGTGAAACCAAAAATGGCAGAAGCATTTAAAGGTACCACGATCAACGAATTCGAAAACTTGAGCAATAGAAAAAACGTCTTGATAGGATATTGCATCAAACAGAGAGTTTTGAAGGTGACTGAAGTTTAAAGATGTAAGAATAAATACGCAATTTTTAAAATAAATAAATTCTGTGTTTTGGGGTCCCCCCTCATACATCATCTGCATTCTGCTCTTACCATCCATAGTTTAGTCTCCTCCCGTCGCCATTTAGCCCATGTTTACCCTCTTCCACCTGCCCCCACAACCTTTTCCCTCTGGTAATCCCCATGCTGTTGTCTGTGTCCATGAACTGTTTTTTTTTTTTTTGCTTATCCAAC
>PVJD01014331.1:0-29604 GCA_004026545.1 Mormoops blainvillei | reverse complement strand
GCAGGTGCCCTTGCTGACACTCTGTCCCATTTCCTTCGCAGGCTCTATACATGTTTTACGCCTTGGCCATAGTGTGCGATGACTTCTTCGTTCCATCTCTAGAAAAGATCTGTGAGGTATGTGGGAGAGACTGTGGGCCCCTCAGCAAGGCCTGTGAGGGGGCTGGGGCGACTGAGGACATGTGGCGTGTCACCGCCAGACCGAGAAGGACTCTGGCAGAAAAGATTGCCAGGCCAGTCGCTCAGAGTGGCCTCTCTCTGAGACCCCAGATCAGAGTTGGCAGCTAGCGCCCTCTCCCAGCCTTGGCAGCAGGTAACTGTTACCCAGAACCTCTGGCTCCGCGGCAGGCAGGCCAGCTGCTAAGCCAGAGCACAGTTAAGCCAAACCCGGCTATTTAGGGAGCATTGACCATAACCGGGTGGGGCTCCATGTCTTGAGGGAGGAAGCCAGGCTACTACCACAGGGGATGCCCTTTGTCCCAACCTTTGCGGGCTGACATTTTCTCCTTCTAATTTTTTTGTTAAGATTTCACGTTCTTTCCTTCTTTCTCCGCATATACAAGACCCTAGTCTATCTCTACTTTGCCTTACTCTTGGCTTCTAGCCAAGGAAGAAGAACGCTCCTACCGGGTGCAGACTGCTCAGGGCTTCGCCACGCTTTACCTGCATGACATCTCCCAGGTGTTTGAGGCCGTACTGTTGGGACATTTAGAGCTGCGGACATGGGTTGTTAGGGACAGGAACTTAGTTACCTGACTTAGGTCCCTTAAATAGTGAGCGACCTGGCACAAGTACACAAAGGCTTTGTCTCACCTCCCCTTGACCTACTCAGATGGAGCCTTGAGTTTACCTCCGGGTGGGGGAAGGCGACAGGATTCTGGATTGGGGGCCCGGCATAGTGGCTGAGGGAGCGTGCTCAGGGTGGAGGGAAAAGAGGCTGCCAGGGGAGAAACTAGATTCTCACATTCTCCCCGGCTGCCGAAGTGTCCAGTTAGTGTGTCAATTGCCCACACATCACAGCCTGGGGCTTTGTGGTCATTTCTGTTTCAGAAACTCCATCTGAGTGAAGATGTGGCTGGAGCCACCTTCATGGCTGCAGGAAGCTCGACGCCCGAGCTGTTTGCTTCAGTTATTGGTAAGAAATCCCAGCAGCTGGAGACACAGGATCTGGAGAGAGCCCAGGGTCGGTACCCTGACAAGCGAAGGCATGTGTCAGCCCTGAGCCTCAGCTTTCTCGTCTATACAAGGGGAGGATTGGAGAGACAGCAAGTACAGTAGTGGTTTCCTGGGGTGGAACCACTCATGAGTGGTGTGGGGATGCTAATGGGTACAGGGTTTCTTTCGGGGGGTAATGAAAGTGTCCCGAAATTATGCAGATCATGGTGGTGGTTGTACAACTCTGTGACTATACTGGGAAACACTGAATTGACACTTTACATGGGCGAATTTTATGACATATGAATTATATCTTAATAAAGCTGCTCAAAAAAAACAGGAAGAATTGGAGTAGCCGGCCTTTGAGGGCACTCCTGTTCTCACAGCATCGTGGGTGTTCCGTTTGACAGTGAGACCGACTTCCCTTGGTCTCTGGGGGGTGGGCAGGGTCAAGGGGGACGGCGTCCTCACAGGCTCACAGCCAGCCTGGGCCTTGCAGACACAGGTTTGTGCCTTTCCCTTCCCAGGCGTGTTCATCACCCACGGAGACGTCGGGGTCGGCACCATCGTGGGCTCCGCTGTGTTCAACATCCTGTGTATAATCGGAGTTTGTGGACTATTTGCAGGGCAGGTCTGTCGTTTCTCTCCCCTTATGAAGTGACGTGAGGGACAGCAGTGGGGAGGCCCAAGGCCCAGCCTTAACCATGCCCCACCTCCCTGAGACTCTGCGCAAGCCCATCTCCCCGCGGTGTCCGACCCGCCTCCTGTGGTCTGTGGGCTGAGAGCAGGAAGAGCATCAGCTCTCCATCCAGCCTGTGGGCGAACGTTCCCTCCACAGCTGTGAAGGGTTAGGAAGCCCCTGCTATAACCCTGACCTGAGCTGGGTTTGGGACATACCTGGGTCCTGTCCCTGGCCTTCCAGCAGGGAGCATGCAACTGGCCTGTCATTAATACCCTGTCATCCTCTTCCTGGGGGCTGTTAGACTTGACCTCAGAGCACTGAGCTCATGGTTAGGCCCTGATTGGCTGAGGGAAGTCGAGGACGGTAGCCAGCTACCACCAGAAGGTTCCAGTATTGGAGGAAGAGCCATTGCCTCCAGCCTTCCCCTCGATGTAGGGCTTTGCTGTGAAACGTGTAAGGTTGTTACCTTAGAGGAGTAGGGGCAGCTTTCCCTTCACTTTGGAACATTCCATGGCTTCATCTGTTTCCAAAATTTAGGGAGGAGCACAGGATGACCTTGAGCGGCCAGGCAGGTTTGTTTCTGGTGGCACAGTTAGGAGGAGCCCCATGGGTGTGTCCCTGTACCTGCGGGGGGCGGGAGGGGAGTGCAGCAGCGAGGTCTGAGGCAGTGGGGATGCCCCCGCAGCTGCTGTGCCCACCCTGCAACCCCTCAGCCCATCTCCCCAGCCAACAGCAGCTGACAGCCCTTTGCTCGCAGGTGGTCCGGCTGACGTGGTGGGCTGTGTGCCGAGACTCCGTGTACTACACCCTCTCTGTGATCGTGCTCATTGCCGTGAGTTCCCCTCCCGCCACTCAAGCCACAGGACCCTGCCCATCATCGTCTCTGGCCCTATAACCAGAGGGACTGCAGCATCCCAGCCCTGGGGTGTGCTGACCGCTCACTGCTGTCGCTTTGACCAGTCTGCTGACCACTGTGCTCCCTTCCCCCCAAATCTCATACCTGACACCTCGAAGGCAAAAAGCCCTCGAAAAAGCAAGAGCAGGTGCTGTGCAGGCCATGCGATCACGTCCCAGCACGTTCCTCACCCTTCGGAGCCTCGCTCAGAGCAGAGCCCCCGGCTCCGTGACCCGCTGCCGAGCCGGAAGGAGGCGGGCAGCGGGAGGCTGTCCAGGTTGGCAGCTGGGGGTGGGGGGAGCAGAGAGAAGAGGCAGGGGTGACGAAACAGGGACCCTGGGGGCTTGCTGGTGTGTGTGTGAGGGTATCCCTGTGGTCTCCCAAGGGCTAGGGTGACATTATGGCATGTGACAGTGAAGCACATGACACTCAGGCTGCTGCTGAGAGCGTGTCACCCACAGGGAAGCGGTTTCAGTCCAGAGGAGCTTTAAAGGGCAGGAGGTCATTTTCAAAGAGGGCAGATGGACACAGGGTGCCCGGGTGTTAGGGTTTGGACTGTGACCTAGAGCGACAGTTCTCAACCTTACGGGATTAGTGCCAGCCGCGCATGACAACCATATCCTTTCTGTTATCTGTTACTGTGTCTGAAATCTCCCAGAGCTCAGTGGCTTAAACCAGCAAGGCTTTCTCCCTCCCGTTTTCTGTGGATTCAGCCTGGGAGTAGCTTAGCCAGGTGCTCTGGCTGGCGTGGGCTCTGTCCCCAGTGCCGTCCAGGGTATAGCCCCCTCACGGCTCCCCTGGGCGAGAATCCACCTGCAGGGCCACATTGCTAGGGGCAGCCTCGGGCCTGTCCTTGTGGCCCCAGCTTCCCTCAGAGCGAGGGAGAGAAGGAGCCCATTGGTGACCTGCTCTTGGAAGTGACAGACCCCCACTTTTGCCAAATTCTGTTTGTGAGGAGCACGTCCCAGGTGCAGGCCACATTCTCAAGGGGACTGTGAACGTCAGGTGATGGGATCCCTGGGGCCATCTGATAGACCATCACACCCTCAAAAACGAAAAGTAGAGATAAAATAATTTACCTATTTATAATCTCAACAAAACCATAATGTCTAAACTATACTGTAAAGGACAAGGTAAAAGTCATAACTAAAGGATACAGCTTTTAGGTTTGGACCTGAAGATGCTAGAATACCCGACAATGTAATGTTGCCCCCACGTGGAAAATCCCCGAGCCTGACAACTCTCAGCTCAGACCTAGGCCTGTGTGCCGGCCTGGCACCTCACACCGCACCCCTGAGTGATGCCAACACCGATGATGGGGTTTTCCAAAATGATGAGCAACTCCCGGTAAAATCCTAAAAGAGCCGAGTGCAGTTACCCTCCCCCTGACAGTTTGCATGACAGTTACACCACTAGAAAATTTTAGTGTTTACTAAAACCATGTAAAAATATTTTGATGCGTGAAACAGAGTTAACTTCTAGGCTCAGATTATTTATTTTGTCACTTACCTGAATATTTAGCAGGACACTTAATACTTGTGCCAAGTATGGGAAAGCTTCTCCGATAGAACGCGGTCCTGCAAGTGTTCTAGCCTGGCTGGCAGCCCTGGCTTTCACTGCCTCTAAATGCCAATAGCCCTCCATGGGGTTGTAAAAACGAAAAATAGCTCCATAAATGTCCCACAAGTGTCCCGGGCTGAGTGCCACTTCCTCAGAGCCCTGAGCCTGGAGAGCCTCACGGCAATGCCCAGCCAGGACAACCCTCTCAGAAGCCGCGTCCCAAAGTGGCTCCTGTGTGCTGCCTCCCACGACAGCCAGGAGTGGGTACAGTGGGCCCAAGTTCAGAAAGAGGCCCCCTGGCCTCTGCTGGCCTCCCCTGAGGAACCTACATGTCTCTGAGATCAGATTGGTGGGCATAGCCCCTCCAGCTCCCTGTCCACATTGGGTGCTCACAGGAGTCCTCCCCTAGACCGCATTCTTCCATGTCACGTGCCAAAGATGCAGGACGGGGTTGTTGGGCCATGTCAGTGCCTGATCGGGAGTCCCCACCAGTGCCCTGTCCTCCCTTCCTTGGTACACGTGGGTCTTCTGTCCGTCAGAAGTTCCTAAAGGGTGACTCCTTATTTTTAAGGAAATAACACCCCTTCTCTCCTATATACATGGGCACTGTAGGTAGGTAGGTAGGTAGATGGGTATGTGGATGGATGTGTTTTCAGCTTTTAAGATTTCTTGATTATAGCGATTCTGTTCCATTAATGAGGGAGGCCCCTGCCAAGCTGACCCCAGCAACTACTCAGTCCCTAATAACGATGGGCCACTTCTCTGAGAGGCCCGCGCTGTGCTAGCAGGTAGGCCGCTGCAGCTGCTCACCTAGGTTTCAGCGAAGGCAAGGCCACCTTCTGCAGTGGGGGAAGAACGCAGGACTGGGGAGGGATGCCCCTCAGCTTTCTGTAGAGACATAGCAAGCCAAGATGTGTCCCCTCCGGGTGCTTAGAGGTCTGTATTTGTTCTGTTCTTTTGTTTTTGGAATAAATATGTCCCCCTACCCTTTGTTTCTTTTGCCTTCCAGTTCATATATGATGAAGAAATTGTGTGGTAAGTTTTAAAAGTGTGTTTCTCATTCATTTTTGTTAGCGTCCTTTCTTGTTGGGTTAATTGAATCTTTTAAAATTATTTTTTACCTACATAAGCTTATGAACTTGTGAAAAGGGTATCAGTCTAAGCAGTCGTGCCTTTACTTGTCCTTTCAAAATGACAAAAATTGTTTCCCTTAATATTCCCACCCTGCCAGTTATCAAGATATATTATAAAGCTTAAGTAATGAAAACAGTGTGGTCTTTTGCATAGGGATAGTCATGGGCGCATTTCTGGGCTGGGGGGTACGGTAGGTGTCGTGACAGGGAACTGAGTTAGGGAGGGGGTCTCAGATACTGCTGGGATCACTGGGAGTCCATACAGAACAGGGTAACATCAGATCTCTCCCTCATACCTTACACAAGAGTAAATTCCAGGTGAGTGAAAGATCTCACTATAAAAAGCAAAGTTAAAATAACATAGAGTAAAACATAGGGATTCACCCTCATGACACGGAGGCCGGAAATGATTCCTTAATTAACATCCATGCAATGCAGACTTTAAAGAAAAGGCTGACATTTTCACGCTATAGAGCGTGACGGTGCCTCACGTTCACATAAGCCGTAAAAGCATCGTCTGCGTGAGAATGAGAAAGAATCTGCACCCCGTGGGCGGTTATTTGCAGGGACACACTCAGGAGGCCTGATGGGGGCGGCTGTGTGCTCTGGGCCCAGAGAAACCTGGTTCCGGCCCCGGCCTGGCCCCAGCCTGCCACGGGAGCCCGAGAGTCCCTCCGCTTCCAGGTCTCCTTTTCCTCATCTGTAGATGGAATTGGGGGTGCGGGTCAGATCGTCTCCTAGTCCCTTTGTGGCTCTGCTGCTCCTTGGGCTCTTGTCAGCCCAGGAAGAGCTCCCAAAATGACTATAGCCTGTGCCTGGCATGTAGTCAGCCTTTAGTACACACTTGTCAGATGAACGAACAAACCAAAGCCGTGTGGTTCCTCAGAGCTACAAAATCCCTACCTCACGTGGAGCTGGGGTCTGTATATGCAAGCCATGTGTCTGTAATCATGTGTCTCAGAAAGAACCCCCCAGCCCTGCCCCAGGGTGCAGCCCAGGAGGTCCTGCGCCCCCTCCTCAGGTAATTCTTAGCGCCCCTTTCCGCCTGCACCCACAGCTTCCCTGCTCCTTGGCCAGAGTCTCCGGAGATCATGGGGCCTCTTAGTGTCAAGTCCGTGTGAATCCAGGCTTATTCCCCTTCCTTCGTCCTGGGATGTGGTGGCTCTGCCCCCTCCTTTTCCTACATCGCTGATCGGCTCTGCCTGAGTCCCATGACCCCCTGTGGTTGAGAAGAACCCCACTCTCAGCCTTGTCTCTGTCACCAAGACAGCGTTAGTTTGCAGGACAGCGCTGGGCTGGGGCGGCTCACCAGCATGCCTGGGTCCTGGGACTGGACCAGACACTGGGGGTGGGGAAAGTCTAAGGACACCCTGCCCCGCTTCACCCCCTGTACGGGCCACTCCCAGCCTGCAACGCTCGGGCCTGCCTCGCGCTAACCGCAGTCTCCTTTCTCTCTTTGAGGTGGGAAGCCCTGGTGCTCATCATCTTGTACATCTTTTACATTCTGATCATGAAGTAAGTGCCCTGTCTCTTCTCCTCCTGGGCTGTCCAATGCCTTCATTCAGATGCTGCTCCAGCCTTTGGTTACAGCAGGGAGCAAACCTCCATCAGACCTCAGTCACTTCTGGCCGGCCCCAGTTCTCTGGGAGACACCCCACTGGAGCAGCCGGAGTGGGAGAGAGAGGTTCAGATACTGTTTTGGGGTGCTGTCCACCACTGGCCAGGGGAGTGAGAGCTGGTGGGTGGAGTAGCAAACAAAGACCTCCTTCCTACCCGACCTCATCCTTCCCCATGCTCCATGGCCACTCCTCTTTTTTGCTGTCTGTATAAGTCTCCTGACAATTTAATACCACTCTTTTCACAAGAGCCAGGGAGCCTCACTTCTGCTCCAGGGTCTGCAAATTGCCACCTCTTGGGGTCACTGCCTTGTACAACGGCAGGGGGCACCACTTGTGGTGTTGAAGATGCAGGCACGGGGCCCAGGGTTGTGAACCCCCGTGGCCCTCTGGAGGCTGCCCAGGTCAGATTCACCTCAAAACTCCCCGTGAGGAATACTACTCGGCCATTAAAAAGGAAGGAAATCCTGTCCCAGGCTACAGCACGGATGGACCTTGCAAACATTATACTCAGTGGAAGGAGCTAGTTGCAAAGGACTCATATCATCTAATTCCATTTAGTGAGGTCCCTGGGAGAGTCAAATTCACAGAAGCAGAAAGGAAATTAGGGATTACCGGGTGCTTGGAGGGGGGAGTAGTTAATAAGTAATTGATCAATGGGTGCAGAATTCTGTTTGCGGTGCCAGAAAAGTTTTGGAAATAACGGAGATGGTTGCCCGTTGTAAATGTAATTAATGGCACTGAATCGTGCACTTCAAAATGGAAAAGAATTAAAATAGCAAATTTTATGTTGTGTATGTTTTTCCACATGACAAAAAGCAAAAAAAAGGAAAAGGAAGCACTGCTGTGAGGTGGGCCATATTCAGGTTTTAGCTTCTTGTCCATATCTGTCCAGGTAATTAAAAAAAGAAAAGCAACACTGAGTTTTAGGAGGCTATGAATTGTAATGTTTTATAAAAATGGGTGATAAACTGTCACACTGCAAGAGAATTCCCCTCACAGATGGGTTCTCTGGGTGCCTTTCAGCAAGGTGGGCAGCGGGGCTGGTCTGAGATGCAGAGGGTCTTCTCTGTGGGGTGGGAGTGCAGGCTGTCAGTGACGCAGGGACGACGCAAAGACTCAGCGGTGGGAGAGAGGACAAGTCCAGTGATGCCTCCTTTCAGCCTGGCCCCGAGGCTGAGCCGAACTCCGTTCATCGGGACAGGCTGGTGACCTGCAGTGAGAGGCATCAGTCATTTTCCTGGCCTAAAGGTGTTTTGTGACCCCAGGAAGCCCACGAACATCTTAGAAGGGGCGGGTCGCCAGCCTGCACGTAGTTCTGCAGCTCTGTTAGGAAGGCCTGTCACATTGGCTGAAAAGCTTTGGCTCCCTGACTCCCCTGCTGGGGGCCACACGCAGGGCCCCCCCAACCCCCGACCTTGCGTGCAGGGGTGTGAGCGAAAGAGGAGGTCCCTGCCGAACCTCTCCTGCATCTCTGACCCCCACCCTGCCTTCACTTCCAGGTACAATATGAAGATGCAGGCCTTTTTCACAATCAAACAAAAGACCATTGCAAATGGCAACACGGTCAACAGTGAGCTGGAGGATGGTAATGATTACTGTGATAGCAGCTCTGATGACCCTTCCGTGCCGTTGCTGGGGCGAGGTAAGGCTGAGCAGACAGGAGTGGCCGAACCATGTCTTCAGAACCACTGTCCCTTTCTCTTTCCTGCACACACACACACACACACCCTCTCTCTCCATCTAAATTGTCACTCTCTTACCTTTGGTCACAGGACCCAAAATGAGGAGGGAGTCGGTGTTGGAGTTGTTGCTCAGACTGGCATTTGCTTACTTGAAGAAAACGCCAACAGCCACACCCCTGGGGATTTCCCTGAGGCGCGTGGGGAGCGGTTCAAGGCCTGCGTGGCTTTTCTGAGAGTCAGTGAATTGTGTCTCTGTCCCATGTAGAAGGCCAGTGACTGTTAGCCGTGGACTGGGGGTGACAGAGCAGGCCCAAGTGCCCCTGTGGTGTCTCAAGTGCCAGGCCCAGTTCTGGAGAATTCTCTTCTGGAGAGATGTCTGGCTCATTGCCCAGAGGAGGAGCGAGGCCAGGAAAGGCGGGCACAGACTGCGAAGGAGCTCCCAGACCCGCCCGGAGAGCCTCGCCCAGGAGCCCTTGCCCTGGGCCGCGGCCTGGCCTCCACAGCTCCTCGGTGGCCCCATCGTCTGGGGGTTCTGGGCCCCTGGAGCCAGCACCCGCCCTCTCTGTCAGGTTCTCCTACTCATCTAGGCCTGACCACTTGCAGCTTTAAAAACCTTGCCTTAATCCAGCCAGGCACCAGGTGATTCCTTCCTCGGAGCAGTTGCCAGCAAGGGGGGAGAGTCCACTCCCTTCCGCACCCGAGCCCAGAATGCAGGCCCGAACAGGTTCCCGTAATTGGGTCATGGAAAAACAGGGCTAAAGCCACATCCCCGAGTTCCACCCATGGCATTGGTAACACTGAGAGGTGGTCTTTTTCTCCTGTGGTCCCCACAGCCCTAGGCAAGTCAGTCCTCTTTCCGGCTGATGTCAGTGGTGGGACCAGGTGGTCTCAGAGGAGCCTGTGTGCCTGCGTCTGGGACATGGGACCAGAATCTATGCTCCTTGGCCCACTCCGCAGTCCTCCCTGGGGAGGGTCCGGCCAGGGGCTGCCTCCCATGCGCACTGAGAGAAGTGTGTGCTGTCCCGTCTCAGGCAGTGAGGGATGGATCCTTCCAGATGGAAGGAAGAAGCCTGCTAGGCTGCGGGTACAGGGGTGGTCAAGGCCACAGCCTGGCTGCCGAGACCCAGCCATGGGAGACAGAGCGAGGTGGCCTGCAGGGCCGGGGCTGCCCCCCAGGCCTGCTTCTTACTCGCCCTGCCCCAGGAGAGAGCCGTTTCCAGGACAACCTCCTGAGAAGGGCAGGGAATGATGTGGCTACCGTTTTGGATTTTCGCGGCACAGACAGTGGCCCCGAGGTCCCCACACGGTCTCTCGGGACAGGCTGATTTCTGTCCTGTGTGTGGTGTTCCTGGAGCCCTCTGAACCTCTATGGCAAGAACAGAGTCCCAGTGGTGAGGAAGTTCAGGCCGGCAGAAAAGGCCCACCGCCCCGGGCGCTGCCCCGAGGGCTTCCTGCTGCCCGCGTGCCTGACGGAGGAGGCGCACGCCTAGAGCCCCAGATTTTCTAAAACTCGTACCAGTTTTTCCCATCATATCTTAATTCTGCTCAAGAGAGCAGAGCACAATACAGCAAGGAAGGTCCCCAGGACCAAGGCAGGGAGGCCCCCACCCCATGTCCCACCGTTGCTGGGAGCCCAGCCTCTCATCACTGGTTCCAGGTAGACTTGCATACAGCCTGACAGCCAGGGCCACCTTGACCGCTGGCTGGGCTACTCTGGGACCTTTCCATTCTGCCCTGGCCCTGGACCCAGCTTTGGCCTGGAGCAGGGAATAAGGGGGCAATACCTGGCCTTGGGCTGAACCGCCAGGAGCTACTCTATGATTGAGTTACCTTCTGAGCATCCACCCTTGGCTTAGAAACACTACCCTGTGCTGCCACTTGCTGGGTGGCACCAGGACAAGGTACCCAGGGTACCAGGTGTCTTGTGTCTTGCCTTGAAGGCCGACACTCTGTAGGCCCCCTCACTCTGAGCCCAGCTATATTCCCCAGGCAACTGTTCTACTGGTTTCCAACTCCCTCTAAGATGGACAACTAGATGGCGGGTCCAGAGGGGAGAGGGATCTGGGCTTTCCTGCAACGCGGAGGGGTGGTAGGCACAGGGCCTCCTGCCCTCCAGAGTGGGGCTGAGCCAGGGTGTTCAGCCAGGAGAGGGGCCATCCCGAAGGCCAGAGGCTCCAAGCATTGACGGCCTGTAGCAGCAGCGCCTCTACTAACACCCCCTTTCCAGTAACCCCCCGGCACCTTGGCCACCATCAGGAATGCTGCCCCAGACTCTCGGCATCCACCGCACGCTAATCCTCTCTGGCGATCTCTGTTGGCCTTTGTCTCCTTAACTCTTCTCCTCTTCTAAATTGTAAGTAATCCGCTTTGATCCAAGCCATAACACATGCATTGGGGAAAAAAAAAAAAAAGAAAACCTACCAGCCCAGCGCACGCCTCATCAGAGGCTCGTGTCCGTCTCCGACAAATGCATGGTCTTCCTGGCCCTGTTTCTAACCCACCCGCCTCCTGTCTGCTGAGCCTTGCTGCCTGTTGGGTAAGGGTGCGTGTCTGGTGTGCGTTTGTTCCTGTCTGTGCCATTAACTCTTGCAGGGGTTTGCCCTGGCTACTCCTGGTCACCCTGTTACCCGGGAAGGACATGTACCGGGAGCTGGCGGCCATTGCCAAGGGGCTTTGGCAGCCCCTCAAAGGAAACCACCTGCTTCTGTGTGCTGTGTTCATGGGTAGTTCTGTCACTAGGGCCTTCCGGGGCACTGGAGAAGGTAGCAGGGAAGTGGGCTGGGAAATGCTGGGGCATTTGTTCGTCAACCTCATGAGGAGATGCACAGGGTCAGAGACAGCGGCCCCCCTGCTGGGGGGTGACAGGTTTACCAGAGACACTGGGCTTGACCAGCAGCCCCCCGTGCAGCCTCAGAGAGCAGGCTGCCGCCCTGGGCTCGGTCGCTTCACCCAGGGCCTGCGAACCCAGCCTTTGTCCTCACCGCTGCCTCAAGAAGAGCAAAGCTAGAAGCAGCCTTCCGTGCCAGGCGCAGATGGTTCCTCCAAGACAGAGTAGATGGTCTCATGAGAAGCTTAGAGCCAGTGCTCTCTGGTGCTTTCTGGCATATTCCATTCTAGGGGGTCCTTGGAGCCTCTGTCATCAGGAGAAAGCAGGGTCCTTTCACAGTCTCGGGTGGGCTGCCTAGTGAGGCTTAGACGAGGAGCTGAAAGATCGTTGCAGTTAGCCAAGACTGGACCCCAGAAGAGAGGGTCCACGGATTGGTAGGGGGGTGCTAGATATGGAGGGGCTGCCCCCGAGCGGGCCTGTAATGGGGGGACCACAGGGCTGTGTCCCATTCTTCAAGTTGGCAGGTGGTTCAAAGCCAGTGGGCACTTGACTAGTGGGTGGAGCTGAAGCCAGGCTCCCAGGTGGCTGCCAGCTGCTGAGACCTCAGCCTGAGAAGTGCACAACAGAGGGGAGGCGGTCAGTTGCCCTGGAACTTAGGTGTCATCCCCAGGGGGACGTTGGCATTAATCATGGCACTGTGCTCCATACAGTGAAGGAGGAGAACCAGTACAGCAAAAACCCAGTGGTGATGGTGGACGAGGTCATGAGCGCCAGCCCTCCGAAGTTCACCTTCCCGGAGGCAGGGCTACGCATAATGATCACCAATAAGTTTGGGCCCAGGACCCGACTGCGGATGGCCAGCAGGATCATAATCAACGAGGTACGTTTGCCTAAAGGGCCGTGAGAGCGAGTGGCCTTAGATGGGTTCCCGCACCTTCAGGAGGCCTAGCTTGTTGGGACGCTTCCTGGGGCTGGGCCGCCGGAGCGCGCTCTGCCAGGCTGGCATTGGGCACTGCACCTGTGTCAGGAAGGACGCCCAAACATCACCACGAACAGCAAATTACCCGGGCGGGGGCGATTTTAAGGCAGGCAGCAATCGAACACGGTGCCGAGGTGTTTCACTGTTTTGCCAGGCACTAGAGTAAAACTGATTGGAGAAAGGCCAGTCTTTAAAATGTTATCTAGAGAAAAGAAAATAAAGATGAGGACGTACCTGTTCTCTCTGGATAGAACAACTCTGGAGGGAAACTGAGGCACGGGTGGCTGTCAGTTACTACTGGGGACTCCTTTTCTCTCTGTACCCTTGTGACCTTGCTTGGATTTTGCACCTGGTCTCTTTCTCGTTAGAAAGGACCAGGCTTCATCAGTAGCTGGAATGAGCTGGGGGAAGGGAGGGGACAGGTTGGTTCGGAGCATGCTCATTGAACATGGCAAAAGACTTGGACAGCAGAGGCTAGACCATGGCCAGTAACTCAGTAAGATGCTCGACATCGTTAATCATCAGGGAAATGCAAATTAAAAGCATGATCAGATACCACCACATACCAGAATGGCTAAAATTAAAAGGACTGACAATATCAAGTGTTGACAGGGATGGGAAGCAACTGAAATTCTAACCATTGCTGGTATAAATGTAAAATGGTTCAACATGCACCTACCTTATGACCTACCAATTCCACTCCTAAGTAAGAAGAGATGAGTGCTTCTGTCCACAGAAAGACAAGTACACAGATGTTCACAGCAGCATTCTTGATAATAACTGAAAAGGGGAAACAACTCGAATGCCCATCAGCAGGCAAAGGATACGTTGCAGGTTATTTCTGCAAGGGAGTACTACACAGCCATGAAAAATAGCAGACTGCCGAGCTATGCAACATGGATGGCTCTCGTGGATATTAGGTTCAGTGAAAGAAGCCAGACTTAAAGTAGTACATGCAATTTGAATTCATTTATATGAAGGTCAAGTTCAGGAAAAACTAATTTACATTTCTAAAAGTCAGAATAGTGGTTAGTTTGGTTAGCTTTGGAGAGAGGGGACACATAGACTAAGGAAGTACCTGAGAAAGTCTCATGAGGGGCTAGAAATATTCTACATCTTGATTTAAAACATGACTGAGCTATACACTTAATATAAGTGCATTTTCCGCATGGTATACTTAAAAAATTTTTTTAATTAAAAAAAAAAAAACATTCAAGGCCTCTCCTGTGACTGTCTTCAGGTGGCTTGCGAATGTCTACTGGGGGAGGCAGAGTAATCAGTCATCCAGTGTCGGGGCTGGGTTGTCAGGTCGGTGCTAAGAAGAAGAGGCCAGGCCTCTGACCGTTCCACAAAGGCTTGCCAGTATCAGTCCAAAAGAAACTGAGCAACCTTAGATGGAGTCCAACGTCCTCCGATTATTCACAGGCAAACCAATCTCTGCGGGTGTGTTCTAGAAACCTCTGAGGGCTGTGTGCATGTTAAAAGACAGTGCAATACTGTCACACATCTGGTTGTTTGTCTTGCCCCTTATCCACACAGAGGCAGAGACTGATCAACTCAGCAAACGGTGTGAGCAGAAAACCACTCCAGAACGGGAGGCACGAGAACATCAAAAACGGGAATGTCCCCGTGGAAAACCCAGAGGAGCCTCGGCGGGAGGCGGAGCAGCAGCCCCCGCCCCCGCCGCCACCTGCAGAGCCAGAGCCCGCCGAGACTGCCTTCCTGTCCCCCTTCTCCATGCCCGGTGAGTTCTGGGGGTACGGGGCCCTCAGTCTATATGCTGTCCGTGGTTCGATCAGGGCACTCCTGCCCCCAACTCTGCCACCATGCTTCATCTTGGAAATAGAGGCCCTATTTGGGATCACGGGGCTTCCTTGGAGTTTCTGGATTGAGTCTCCAGGGCATGCTGATCACAGCTACCAGGGGCTCTTCCCCGCATTCAGGACCAGGTCCAAAACTGAAACCAAGCGCCTGGACGGGGCCTGGGAATCAGCATCTTCAGACTTTCTCTCGGCGTTCCTGGGACCCGGTCAGGTCAGGAATGCCGATGCTGTCGTCACCTGCCAGCCTTCTTTCACAGAGAGGTGAAGGGCAGACCCAGAAATGACATGTCTCGTCACTAAGATTACAGAGGGGCCCAGCACAGGGTTTTAGGACCCCCGACAAGACCCCCCCTTCTGCTGACCAGAAGGCTGAGGGGATCTGAGTCTCGGCCACTGGACACCGGGGAGGACCGGATGTGGCTACAGCACGGTCCAGGAATCAGCCAAGCTTGCCCGGCGGTGTCTGAAGTGCAGCTGCCGTTCTGTGGGCTCCACAGGAGGTGAGGGGCGGAGCGCTCATTTCACAGCTGTGAAACCTGATGGAGCCACAGACACCACCCTCCACTAGCCACTCCACCTGAATCCTGGTCCTGAGGCTACGCACCGTCCAGGGCTCTACAGGAAACCAGCGAAGGGATGTGACCCTGGCAACTGCTGTTCTGTGAAGTGAGGTGGCCATGTGCAAGGAGCACTCATCTCTATTTCCTTGAAACCTTGAGTTTGGTGGGATTGGGTAGGGTGGACCCCAGGGCCACCGCCCACCCACCCACCCTTGCCCTGGGACTGGGCTCTCCTCAGAGAAGCGGGAATCAGATCTAGCTCCCTGAGGGGACCCATCTGCGCAGAATGCTGCCGTCTTACAAGGACTGGGACCAGATCACTCCTGGGGTCTCCATACCCCTGAGTCCTTGTGCAGGAAGCCCTGCCCTTCCTGGTAGGCCAGGGCTTCCTGTGCATCGTACTCCTTAAGCCTGAGGCTGAAGGACATTCCTGGGCTCGGCTCATAACAGCCAAGAGCTGTAAGCTTCTGCCCAGTGTTTGTCCCTGCTGAAAGCTCCCTTTGTGTCCCTGCGGATGTGTTTCCAGGTGTTGCCCTTGGAAACCACAAGTTACTTCCTTCTCCTCTTCCCCTCCTGGACCTGAGAAGCAGGGGTGGGAACAGACGGAGTCTGTGGCTGCCGCTTTTAGGTGCACTTTCATTTAATCCTCGCTGCTGTCGTTGAGGAAGGTGTTCTCATTATCCGCGTTTTACAGAGGGAAACCGAGGCTTGGGAGGCAATGAGACTTCCCGAGGCACACAGCCATTACAGGGGCAGCCTCTCTTCCACCCTGAGCCTCCCAACCTATGAACGCTGTCATGGACTGGTCCAGTCGGGAGCAGAGTCCCAGGCGCAGACCACAAGCTTCAGGGCACACACATAGAGGCAGATGGCCTTGGCTATACATGTGCGCCCGGACCTACAATAGAGTTCAGCCCACTTCAGGGGAGAACCTTGGGTGAGTGTGCGTTTTACCAAAGTTCAGGCCCCTGGAGGTTCTCGAACAGTAACACGAGGTAACACTTACTGTGAACTTACTGGGGACCAGGCAGGGTGCTTTACAGGTAAATGGTGCCATATTTTGCTGTGTATAATGCGCACTCTTTTGCCCCAATTTTTTAGTGAAAAATAAGGATGCACATTATACATGGGTATAATAATGGGTGTTATAATCCCTTGTATAACTCACATGAAACTGGGGGTGCGCGTTATACACGGCAACATCCGGTAACTCGTTCAGTTCTCCTGATGCCCTAGAAAGTGGGTACTATTATTATTTCCCTGTTTCCCAGTTGAAGAAACTCAAGCACAGAGAAGTTTAGTTGCCCAGGGTCACACAGAAGGAATGGGCAGAGCTGGGATTTGCCTAGTGACACTCTGACCCCGGATGTGCTTAGGGGGCAACACTGTCACCAACCAATGGGTACCCTGGGCTCCTTTCCTCTGAAGCCCATGAGGAAGCACTTGCCTCTGTCCTAGCTTGTGCACAGGGTACCAGATACCTTTTGTCTGGGTTGGGTAAACAGTGTTGAATTGAGTTGAATTATGGGCCTTTGAGACCTAACGTGCTCTCGTCAGGCCGTGGGTGGCACCCCTAAATCTTCTCTTCCTTGACTGTAATAAAACTCAGCACGGGCAATCTGAGAATTTCAGGAGCTTTTAGGGCTGCTTCTCCTCACCCCACCTCATCTTCCTCAGTTCTCCAAAGCACTCGCCTGCAATGAGAGAGGTCAGTTTCACCTCTCTAAACCCAGTAAAGAGGCACTGCACAAATGGAACTCTAGAAAAGCCCACATGCCCGGTCTTTTCCTCTTAGCCCCTTGGCACATGGGGGTTGGGAAACAGAAGGAACTGCAGGCGCCGTGGGCTCACGTACGCGGGAAATTCTGTACCCAGTGCCAGCCCCCCAGAGACATGCAGCACTTCATGGTCATAACGATCTTGTTCTTGCCTCCATCTTGGGGGCTGTAAAAGAAATTGCGCATTTGGGAGACTGTGTCATAAGTCAGGGTCAAGGTTTCAATGACACGCCCTTGTCTGTCTGTCACTGTGGCGCTCTGAAGTGTCGCTTCACAGCCCAATGAGAAGAAACACCAGCTGACCAGTTTCATTGTTTAATGCAATGGCTTTATTGAGATATAATTCACTTACCATAAAGTCACACCTTTAAGGTATGTAGTTGAAGTGTTTGCACAAAGTTGTATATTCACAAAGTTGTGCAAACATCACCACGATCAATTTTAGAACATTTTTCCCACCCCCAAAAGAAACCCCCTAATCATTAGCAATAATTCCCATCCCTCCAACTCCATCTCCTGGCAACCACTACTTTACTCTCTGTCTCTTTGGATTTAACTGTTCTGAACATTTCGTATAAATGGACTCATTCAGCCGACAGCCTTTTGTGACGGGCTGCTACTTCTTAGCATGACGGTTGCAAGGCTTATCCATGTTGTAGCATGTACCGGTGCTCCATTCTTTTCTATGACTGAATAATGCTCTATTTATGTCTTCATCAGGTGATGGAAGTTTGGATTATTTCCACTTCCTGGATATGAGTGTTTTATAAAAACAGCTAATAGGGCAGAGTGGAGAAAGAGGCTCAATTTTTTTAAAAAATCTAAATGAAAGCAGTTTCCCTCTGAGTTCTTTGTGGTTGGTAACAAATAGTCTCTGAGGACTAGGATTAAAAGGGATCTTGGAAATTTTTTTAAAGTTGATTTTAGTGAGAGAAGAGGGCGGGGGAGAGAGAAACATTGATTTGTTGTTCCACTTACTTATGCATTCATTGGTTGCTTCCTGTATGCACCTTGACCAGGAATCGAACCTGCAGTGTCTGAGCTACCTGGCTGGGGCAGATCTTGCAAATTTTTAGACCAACCTTCCCATATTCCACAGTGGGAAACTGAGGCCCAAAGAGGGGCAGGGACTTGCCCAAGGGACAGTCTCAACTAGACGGAACCAGATATCTGAGCTGCCTGACCTGGAATCCACTCTGCGATGGCCCCACCGCCAGGCCAGCTAAGTGTAGCAAACAGAGAGGCAGGAGGTGAAGGGGCCAGGACCCACCATGCACTGGGCATGAGCTGGGTCCTGAAGCCACTTCACCTGCCAGCAGCAGAAGCCCACACAGCTCCCTTGAGCTGAAGGAGAACATTTTTAAAAATAAGAGTGAGGGGTGTGTTAGGGATCCTAAGGACAGCTGGCCTTACCCGGTGCTGATGCATGGCCTCGGTGGGTGTCCAGACTCTTCCTGGGTCTTCATGTCTCCACACGTGCCTGTCCCATTCTGTTGCTTGTCTGTAGACTGGCTTTCTCAAATTCACGGCCAGTCCACGTGGCAGACTGCGGCCCCCCCGGCCCCAGACTGACACATGACAATTCCAGCCTCCCTCACTTAGCTCACTGGTGTCGCATCTGAATTCTAGTCCCGAGAGAGAGAAAATATCATCAGTCCTGGTCACTCAGCTGTGCTGGCCAACATGGCTTTGGTGGCCCCTAGGAGTGTGGTTCTGAGGGAAGAGGGGCTGAGCACACACACCCCTCTACCCCTTGTAAGTGTCTATGACAAGTGCCTCCAGCATTATTAGAAGATGAAGGGGTGTAGCCTGTCTTAGGTGCAGTGAAAATGGACATACAGAGGCACGGGAGTCTTACAGTCATGGGAAGGGCACTTAGGAACCGGCAGTGACTCCAGGGCCCGCCAGCTGATCTGGTGGGACTGCCGCCACACCACAACCAGGGAGGCGGGGGGCCGGGGTGCATCAGACCTATTGAGCACAGGAACTCATCACCAGAGCTGTGGGGCAGTGACCAGGAGGCCACTGCCCCAGCTGTGTCTTGACTCCATAGCAACATGAACCGGGCACTGGGATGCCGTCTGGCCTCCAGGATTGGCTCTGATGCCGCCTCATCTAGTGCCCGTGCATGGGTGCCCTGTTTTGACAGGAGTGCATCTAAAGCAGCAGAAAGGTGCTGGGCCCTACCTCAATTCTCCTCTTCAAATCGGGGACCTTATCATGAGTCCTGGACTTTAGCCACAAGGGATCCTGGGAGACGCCTCTGCAGACACCAGCAAGGAGGCTGGACTAGGGCAGCTAAAGGCCAGCTCAGCATGTCTACTTCCATGCTGTGGTGCCACTTGGGGAAAAGCAGTGAAACCAGTCTTAACAGATGACTTGACTTAGAGCAGACCTGGTGAGTGGCCCATGAGGCGTTCAGACTCCTAGCGACGCAGAGAGCCCCACCCTATCGCTTGGCAGACGCATCCTTCCCAGGCACCTGCCCCAGCCCCAGCGTGGCACTTAGCACTTTCCACTCAGTACTTGAGAGTCTGAGCACACAGCCCTGCTGGCCGGCTGGCGTGGTCCCCTTTCTGAGGTGAGGAAACAGGAGTTCAGGAAGCCACACACAGGTGAGAGATGCCATAGGCAGGCCTAGCACCCAGGTCTGCCCGACTCCAAGGTGCTCTCCTCTGCCTGGTGGCAATGTTGACTCTGGCAAGAAGGCCCTCTGTTGAGTTGGAATGTCCGCTCCGGGATTCAGAGGGCGACAGGGAGGAAGGAGGCCAGCTACTGGGTCTGTGTGGCTTGCAGACACAGGGAGCCCGATAGCCCCACCCTGCCATTGCCGGCTTGCTGAATGTTTAATGCAGAGAGCCTGCCAGGGGGGCAGAGAACCAGCAAGTGTTCTTGACTCGGTTGGTGTTTCTGGGACCGGTGCCCTCTATTTCGCGCTCCCCAGAGCCTCCAAATTCAAGGCGAGGCCTTCGGAGGAAGGCAGTGAGCTCCGTGCCTTTGCATTTCTTCAGCCTCCCACGGCGCCCTGAGGTGGGTGAGGCAGGCAGTTACGGCCGTCTCATAGATGGGAATGCAGAGGCCCAGAGGTGCTGAGGGTTCACCTGCTGCCACACCATCTAGAGTGACAGAGGACAGAGCATCTCTTTGCCAGAAGCCTTCAGATCGCTGAGGTGGGGTGGAGTCATCTTTAGAACGAGGGAGTTGCCGCACCAACGCTGCACATCCCTCCGGCACTGGGACCCCCATTTACATGAAGTCCTAGAGTTGGATGCGGAGCCTCTGGTGGGGGCTGTGGGCGTGTCCTCAGAGCTGGGGTGAGGGTCCCTGAGGTTGCACCAACTGGGGGAATGCCGAGCTGGCTTCTCTGTTGACTGGGAGATCCTGGTGTGCAGGTCTGATGTGCTTCCCACCCCACCCGCCCCTTCCTGTGAGGGCAGCTGCTTCCATGTGGAAGCATGAACAGGGTCCCAGAGGCTGAAGCATGTTCCCTGACTCTGCTGTCATGAGCCAAGCCAAGGCCGCCTCCCTGGGGAAGGCCTCCTGCAGCCCCCACGAGCTCCACAGGTGTCTGCCCTGAGCTCCAGGATTCTCTTTCCCGGCCTTTGGTTCCTTTTTTGTGCCCAACCCTGACTGCCCACATCCTTTCGTCAGCCCTCAGCAGGGCCCGCCTCTGACTTTGCTGAGGCCTAAAGTTTTCTCTCACATCTTCTCTTCCATTCTTTCCTTTCCTCCCAAACCTCAGCATGGCAGCTCAGTTTGATTACAGTTCTGACCTCGACCGCTTCCCATGGGCCTCACTTGTGCTTTCAGGATTAAAACTCACCCTCCAGGAGTCGGGATGGTATCACTAAGAGGCTTAGCGTTGGACTCCTGGCCCTGCCATTTCCTAGCTGTGTGACTTCCGGCAGGTTGGCTTACCTCTCTGAGCCTGTTTGAGTCTTTGTAAAACCACCCAGCCCAGTGCTTAACAATAGTAGGTACTCAATAAGCGGAAGTTGATATGGTTGTTAATATTAACAATAGCTAAAATTTAGTGCTTTCTCTGATCCAGACACTATTCTAATCACAACACATGTGCTGGCTCCTTTCCAGTCTCCCAAATAGCTCTGTAAAGTAGAAAGTGTTATCCCCGTTGTGCAGATGAGAAAACTGAGATGCAGAGATATTTTCCCACGTTCACACGGGTAGCGCGTGTCGGAGCTGGGGTTGCAATCTGGCAATCTAGCTACCTGTTAACCTTGAAGCTCCTGTGCCCCTCAGAGGGCAATCAATTTAGTGGTAGGTCTCAACTGAAGGATAAAACAAAATTGCATTAAAAGAATAACTAAAAATGATTGATTCTAAAGTTCATTCACCCCCAAGGAATAAGAAAACTTGAATGGTTCCCCTTCTCAAAAGGTTTTTCTCTTTAGGTCACAGCCATGCACTAAAAGTATGAGGCTCTAGTCTGACAGTCCATACCTCTGTCAACTGGTGGGGAAGGGGGGGAAGGGGAGGGAAGGGGAAGGGCGGGGAGGGGCTCCCATGGGCCTTGAAATCATGGGACTCTAGGGTAGGCAAGCAGTGGAGTGCAGAGGACCCAGGGTTTAGACTCTAAAGATCTGCAGTCAAGTCCTAGCACTACCTCTCACTTCCTGAGATGTTTAAGGCACTGAATGTGACCAAACCTCAGGTTACTCACCTGTGAAACAGGGAGACTATCTCGCCACATTGAAATGAAGAAGAAAGAGTGTGAAAGCCACCTCCCAGGTTTGAGGCACAACACAAATGATAGATAATGGTGCTGTGGTCATTCATTAATCAGCCTTGACAATGCTTCACCCTCACCCGTGTACCTTGTCCCTTCCCCAAGGGCCAACATGGAGGCCACTGGTGACGCAGGGTCTGTCTGTGGCTCTGCCACTAGTATTTTCATGAGATATTGGGCAGTTCATTATCAAAGCCTTCAGAGGACTTGGTTTTTCTCCTTGTAGAGCTAACCAAGTGAAATATATCCCTGGAATACAAGGTTGGTTCAATGTATGAAGAACAATCAGTGTAACACACCACATTATCAGAATAATGGGCAAAGCCACATGATCATCTAAATAGATACAGAAAAAATTTTATAAAATCCATCACCCTTTATTGATGGAAAAAACACCCCACAAACTAGGAATAGGAGTAAATTTCTAAACCATCATAAAGGGCATATACAAAAAACCCACAGCTTAATGATGAAAAGCTGAAAACCTGAAAGCTTTCCCCCTACAACCAGGTAAAGGGGTCACTCCCACCACTTTATGCTGGAGGTCATACCCAGGGCAAATAGGCAAAAAAATAAAATAAAATAAAATAAAATGCATCCAGATTGCAAAGGAACAAGTTATACTATCGGTATACTATCGGTATCCACAGGTGACATGCTTTTATATATAGAAAATCCTAAGGAATCCACATCCAAAGCCTATTAGAATTAATAAGCTTGTAGGATATAAGATCAATAT
Organism: Mormoops blainvillei; assembly: GCA_004026545.1. Lineage (NCBI taxonomy): Eukaryota > Metazoa > Chordata > Mammalia > Chiroptera > Mormoopidae > Mormoops > Mormoops blainvillei. Next base: position 7,426 of record PVJD01014331.1, on the reverse strand, counting down.
ACAAAATCAAATTGTATTTCTATACATTAGCAATTTTAAAATGAAATTAGGACAATTCCATTTACAATAGCATTAAAAATAAACTAGAAATACATTTAACAAAGGCAGTACAAGACTTGTGCACTGAAAATCACAAAACATTGATGGAAGACGATCCTGAAGAACCAAATGAGTGGAGAGATATCGCACATTCATGGCTTAGAGACTTAGAATTTTAAAGGTGGCAGTAGTCCCCACATTGATCTTCAGATTCCAGGCAATCTCTCTAAAAGTCCCAGCTAGAAAGTTTTTGCAGAAATCGACAAACTAATTTTAAAATTCATAATAGAAATTCAGAGGGCTCAGAATAGCCAAAACAATCTTGAAAAAAGAACAAAATTGAAGGACTCACACTTTGTGGTTTCAAAACTTACTGAGAAGTTACAGTAATCAAGATTGCCTAGAATGGGCTTATGGGTAGAAATATAGATCAGTGGAATAAGATTGTGAGTCTTGAAATAGATCCATATATTTAAGGTCAATTAATTTTTGGCAAGAGTGCCAAGACAATTCAGGGGGAAATAGTCCTTCCAGCAAGTGGTGCAATAACAACCGGATATCCACATTTATAAGGAGTATTTTTGGACCCTTAATTTATATCATGTACAAAGAAATTAACACAATATGAAACAGAGACCTAAATATGAAATGTTTAGAAGAAGACATAGGTGTAAATATTTATGACTTTGGATTAGATCATAGTTTCTTAAAACAATCAAAAGCATAAGTATCCAAAGAAAAACAAATTGCATTTTATCAAAATTTAAAACTTTCGTGATTTATAGGACAGTGTGAAAAGACAACTCACAGAATGGAAGAAAACATTTGCAAATTTTATTTCTAATAGAGATCTATTGTCCAGAATATATACAGAATACTAAAACCTCAACAATTTTTAAAAAACCCAGTTTTTAAAATGGGCAAAAGTTTGAACAGATAGTTCTCCAAAGAAAATATACAAAGGGGCAATAAGTTCATGGGAAGGTGCTCAACATTATTAGTCATCAGGGAATGCAAATCAAAACCACAGTGACATACCATGTCCCACTCAGTAGACTGACCATAGTCAAAAGATGACAACGTGTTGGCAAGGGCATGGGCATATCGGACCCTCACACACTGCTGATGGGCTTGTAAAATGGTGCAGCTGTTGGGAAACAGTCTGGCAGCTCCTCAAAGAGTTAAACATAGAATTAGCATCTGACCCAGCAATTCCACTCCTAGTTACACATCCAGGAGAAATGAAAACATGCCCACCCAAGAACTTATACATGCATGTTCATGGCAACCAAAAAGTACAGTCCAAATATCCAAGTGATAGATGGATAAACAAAATAGAGTAGATCCGTAAAATGGAGTATTTTTCATCCATAAAAACAATGAAGTACCAATATATGCTACAACATGAATGTACTTTGAAGACGTATGCTACTTGAAAGAAGCCAGACACAATGGAATGTCCAAAAGAGGCAAGTCTATAGACACAGGCATATTAGTGGTTGCCAGAATTTGAGCAAGGAGAGGAAATAGGGAATGATACCTTAATGGGTGTGGGGTCTTTTTGGAGAGCGATGAAAATCTTGAATTACATAGTGGTGATAATTACACAGTTTTCCAATATGCTAAAAGCCACATAATTGTATGTTTAAACAGGTGAATTTAATGCTATGTTAATCACCTCGTTAAATGAGTCGACCTGGAGTGGCAGTTCTCAGATGTGGTCCCAGGACAATAAGCATCAGCAGCACCTGGGAACTTGTTAGGATTGCAAATTGTTGGACCCCACTTTACCTGCCAGATCGTTAGCTCAGGGGCTCTAACAGGCTTTCCAGGGGATTCTGATTTATACTCAAGTTTGAGAACCACTGGTCTGGAGCTACACTCTAGATCATGTAAATGCTCCTACTTCTAGGGTCTGTGAGTACCTACTTGACATCACTCAGTGACACACATCCCCACATGCCTCAAGTTAACCACTTCCTTAATTGGACTGTCTAGTTCGTTAACTGTCCAAGTTAATTTGTTTGAAGTTTTTTATCAGCAACTGCATCTGTTCTTAATTTTTTCCTTCACTGTGATTAGCCATCTGTTTTGTTGCAGTTCATTTTAAAGATTTTTTTACATAATTAAATTGTCATTTCCTATTTCAAAATAGAAATCTGAGAGCTTAGCGAAACAACAGAAGCCCTTTTTTCTCTTGCTTATCAGAGTCCATGATATGATGAGCATTTATTTCTCAGGTGTCTGACATTGCACTTGAAGGAATGGCAGGGCTCGACAGAAGGGGCTCCTGTTGGTGTTGGGGAGATGTACCTTGGCTTAGACATTGTCCCATCACCCTGGTAACTCTCAGACTCTTGATGTTAGAGAAGCCCGATTCAGGTAGGTTTAAGCCAGAGAGCTCCCAAGTTTGTTCCGTTTTCAAGACTGGTTTGGCTCTTGTGGCTTCCTTGCGTTTTCTTAAGAATATTAGAATCAGCTTGTCAATTTCTGCAAAAAAGTCAGCTGGAATTTTAATAGGGATTACATCGAATCTGTAGATCAATTTGGTGAAAATGTCCAGCCTAACAACATTAAGTCTTTTGATCCATCTACGGGGCGCCTTTCCATTTATTTAAGTCGCCTTGAATTTCCTTCAGTGATGTTTGGTAGTTTTCATCATGTAAATCGTGTACTTCTCTTGTTACATTTATTTTTTTCTTTCTGATACTCTGGTAAATGGAATTATTTCCTTAATTTTATTTTTGGATTGTTTATTGTTATTGTATAGAAATGCACCTGAATTTTGTATATTGAGCTTGTATCTTGCAACTTGACTGAACTTGTTTTTTTAATTCTAATCAGTTATTTTTTTGTGTGTGTATATAGTACCTGGAATTTTCTCTGTACAAGATCATGCCATCTACAAATAGGGGTACTTTTACTTCTTCCTTTCCAATCTGAGTGACTTTTACTTCTTTTCTTCACCCCATTTCCCTGGCCGAACCTTCCATGCAGTGTTGCCTAGAAGGGATAAAGGCAGACGTCCTCATCTTGTCGAAAGCTTGCAGTCTTTCATCATTAAGTCTGACGTTAACTGTGGGGTTTGTGCAGGTGCCCTGTACCAGGTTGAGGAAATTCTCTTCTATTCCTAGATTGTTGAGTGTTTTATCATGAAAAGCCATTGGATTTGTCAAATGCCTTTTTTTTTTCCCTATCAATGGACGTGATTACAGCTCTGTCTTTAACTCCATTACCATAGTATGTAAGTGTCATATATTGAACCAAGCTTGCATTCCTGTGATAAATCCCACTTGGCCGAAGTGCGTAATCATTTTTTTTATATGTTGTTTAATTCAGTTTGCCAGAATTTTGTTAAAGATTTTTGCATCTATATTCATGAGGGCTATTGGTCTGTAGTTTCCTGTTCTCTTGGTGCCTGGCTTTGATATCAGTGTAACAATGGCCTCATAGAGAGAACTGGGAAATGTTCCCTCTTCTTCTATCTTTTGGAAGAGTTTGTGCAGGATTCATGCTGATTCTTCTTTAAACATTTGGTTGAAATCACCATGAAGCCATCTGGTCCTGGCTTTACTTTAAAGAAAATTTATTTTTATTGTTTTTTAAAGTATATTTTATTGATTATGTTATTACAGTTGTTCCAATTTCCTCCTGCCTTTTCTTACTACTATGTCAACCTCTTCTTGTAAATCTGTTCAGCTTTTCTCTCTTTTTTAGTCAGTTTTGGTGGTTTTTGTCTTTGTAGAATTTGTTTCACCTACATTATCTAACTTGTTGAGGCACAGTTGTTCATCGTATCTCTTATTTTTATTTCTGTGAGGTTCATGATGGTGACCTTCTTTTATTCCTGATTTTCGTACTTTGCGTTTTTTTTGCTTAGCCATTCTAGCTAAAGTTTTGTCAACTTTGTTGATCTTTTTAAGCAACTAACTTTAAGTTTCATCGATTCTATTTTTTCATTTTCCACTTCATTTATTGCTACTTTAATCTTAATCATTTCCTTCTTTCTGCTTTCTTTGGATTTAATTTGCTCTACTATTTTTGTTTCTTAAGGAAAAAGGTTAGGTCACTGATTTAAGATCTTTAATATACTCATTTATAGCTATACATTTTTCATAGAGTCATTTATAGCTATAAAATTCTAAGCACCACTTTTACTACCTCCCGTCAGTTTTGGAATGCTGTATTTTCATTTTTATTCCTCTCAAAGCATTTTCTAGTTTCCCCTGTGATTTCTTCTTTGACCCGTTGGTCATTGAGGAGTGTGTTACTTAACTTCCACGTATTTGCAAATCTTCCAGGTTTCCCTCTGTTTCTGATTTATAATTTCTTTCCATTGTGGAATGATTGTAGAACACAGTTGGCACGATTTAAATCCTTTTGAATTTATCGATGCTTGCTTTATGTTGTAACATGTGGTCTTTCCTGCAGAATGTTCCATGTGAATTTGAGACGAATATAGATTACACTTGAATGTGTATGTTAATGTATTTCATCAGATTTGAGAAGCTCTTGGATATGAGTTCTTCAGATGTTCTTCCTTCCCCTTGTCCTCCCTCCCTTCTTTCTGGCACTCTTATTATGCCTATGTCAGCATGTTTGATGGTGCGCCCCGGGTCTCTAAGACACCGTTCATTTTTCTTTATTCGTTCTTCTTTTTGTCCCTGAGACTAGATGATCTCAATTGACCTTCTTCAAGGCTGTTGACATTTTTTGTCTTCCTGCTCAAATCTGCTGTCGAGCCCCTCTAGTGAATTTTTTATTTTAGTTATTGTACTTCTCAATTCCAGAATTTCTGTTGGCTCTTTTTTAAGACTTTTTACTTTTTTCTTCTGATATTCTGTGGGGAGAAATTATTCTCATACTTTCCTTCAGTTTTCTAGATATTTAAAAAACGTCTTCGTGCATATTTTTAAATAGCTAATTTAAAGTCTTTGTAAATCCAATGTCTGGAATTCTCAGAGAAAGTTTCCACTGACTGCTTTTTTTCCCTGTGTGTGGGCCATACTTTCTTGTTTCTCTTGCTGGTTGAAAGCTGGGGCATTTAAAATAATACAGTTTGCCCTGACCGGTGTGGCTCAGTTGGTTGGGCATAGTTACTGCAAAGAAAAAGACCGCCAGTTCGATTCCTGGTCAGGGCACAAGCCTGGGTTGCAGGTTTGGTCCCTGGTGGGGGTGCATGCGAGAGGCAGCCCAATGATGTTTCTCTCTCGCATCGATGTTTCTCTCCCTTTTTCTCTCCCCTCGCCTCTCTCTAAAAAGAAAAATAAAATCTTTAAAAAAGGGAAAAAAGGAGATACCATTTCAGGTATATCAAATTGGGTATCTTTGAAAGAAAGGAAGGGAAGGAGGGAGAGAGGAGGGGAGGGGAGGAAGGAAAACTTTAACAACTCTAGGAAACATTCGCCCTTCCCAGGTTTGCTTATTGTTACTATTTATTATTGTTCTTGTTTAGTGAGTTTTCTCAGATAATCTGTAAAGTCTATTTTTTGTTGTGTGTGGCCACTGAAATTATCTGCTAAATTGGCCTAAAGTCCCCCGGTGATTGCTCAGAGGTTGCCTTAGATGCCACATCCAGTAAGTCTCCCAGTCATCTCCGATGGGTACTGTGGGTTTGCGGGCACATCTTCAACCTTCAGGCGGGCAGTTTACAACTCCACCTCAGCCTGCACTTCTTGTTTGCTCAGAGCCTCAACCTTAGGTAGAGGTGAAAGCCGAGAGCATTCTCAAGTCGTTCCTGAGCCTGCAGATAACCCCCAGCGCAGCCCCGCACCTGCTTGTGGTTTTCAGGTTCCCAGAAAAGTTTCGGAGCTTTGCAAAGCCCTCTATAGGTATCACATTTCCCAGCTTTTCCTTTCCAGCCTTTTGGTTCACTTATTGTTTGTCCTGTTACGCACCACCAGAGGCTCAACAATTGCCTCTGATTGTTTTCAACAAATGCCCTAAGGCAAAGGCTACTCACCTTGGCTGAGCTCTGACTCAGGTAAAAGAAAGACAGCCTTGGAAGTGGCATCGCCCAGGAAGGCACCAGAGAAGTCAAATAATGCCCATTCTCTGGGAGTGGACCTGGAAGGAGCTTTAGGCCTGTTCTGCCCCCTCTGGTGGGGTGCCAGGCTGCTGGTTTTCAAGGCTTCTCCAGAGCTGGTGAGAGGGAATGGAAACAAGGCAGGTTAAAACTCCGCAAAGCTCACCGTTCTTACTGAGATCCAGCCAGTTTTCTCAAGTAAACCCTCCCCAGGTTGCTACAAGCCTTTGGTTAATTTCCAGAGTCCTGAGAAAGGTCGATTCTGACCATTTTCGCCAGTGTTCTCATTGCCTCTATGCTGGGGAGAATTTTCACAGGTCCTTCCTCCACCGCTTCCACGGCCTCACCCACAGCTGGTTTTGGAGCCCGCGCATGCGTGCCGTACTCAGTGGCTTAAAAAGGACCCTACGCTTGTACTTGGTGGTTTATGGAGGCTGCTTTTCCTTGGTTGACTTGTTTGTGGATTCCTTTGGTGGGAACCAGTGAGGTCATATCTGACACCCACATGTTAGCCTTGCATCTGCCATGGGCTGAGTAGATGACCATGGAGCAAAGGAGCTGAGAGTTCCGGAGTACCTAGCATGTGCCGGGCTGGGCTCTCCCTGTGCCTACGGAGTGTTTTATCGGCTTTGTCTCATGTTCTTGCAACAACCAAGAAAGAGGTAATGTTCCCGTTTAACAGATGAAGCAACTATTAAGTGCAAAAACTTAGCACTGTGCTTGCTACACATAGCAAATGTTTCACACATTGATTATTCTGTTGTTTTTACAACCGTTATTATTAGAGGAGGACGTGGAGTTGATGGGATTTCTCCAGGTCATTTGACTACCAGGCCAGGTCTGTCCAATTCCAAAACCCATCCATATTCCAAATCCCCATCCCAGTTCCCTGGGGCAAGTCCATTCCCACTCTGGGTCTCACTGTCCTTACTCTAAAGGATTTGGACTGATTGAAGTTATTCGGTCAATAAACACTTAACGAGCTGTGTTGCTAAGATCACTTTTGGGGTGACATTATGGAGGTATGTGATTCTGTGAGATCAGCTGCTCAGAGTCACATTGGTAGCATTCTCTTGTTTGGCTTTAAAACAGTAAACTGGCAGGTAGACTGACAGGTGTGTAACCCAGTGCGTGTTTCTCTCCCCCTCCCTCCTGGCTGGCCCCACCCCCCTGCAGAGACAAGAGGGGACAAAGCCAAGTGGATGTTCACCTGGCCACTCATCTTCCTCCTGTGCATCACCATCCCCAACTGCAGCAAGCCCCGCTGGGAGAAATTCTTCATGGTCACCTTCATCACTGCCACGCTGTGGATTGCCGTCTTCTCCTACCTGATGGTGTGGCTGGTAAGTGGTGGGGGCAGGG
>PVJD01014330.1:0-29595 GCA_004026545.1 Mormoops blainvillei | reverse complement strand
GAAACACCAAGAAAATAAAACTAAGGAGCCAAAAAGCGATTTTGAAGGAGTTTAGTGCTTTAAAAATAAATCAAAGTAGCCATTCTGGAAAGACACAAAAACTTTCTGAAATTCCTTATACCCGTTTTACGTCTAGATATTGCCTTTATTTTGAATGATGTGTACAGGACAGTGGGCGGGCATAACCTTTTTCAGAGCTCAGAACCACTAAGGAAGTTTCGACCGTGGCCCGGTCACCCTCAGCTGCCGCTCTCCGTGCCTCATTGGTTCCCGAGTCCTGTCGATTTTGCTGCATTGACAGCAGTTGCGTCAACTCCGGTGCTGTCTTAGGTCTTTTGCTCTCTGCTACCCGGATTGCTACAGTAGCCTCACAGAACTGTGCATCTGCTTCCTGCCTGCGTTCTCCTTCCTAAGACCTTTCCAATTGCAACTTAGTAAATACAAAGGAAGCTCCAATGACTTAGCCCGGCTGAGAAGGCTCTGCAGGCACCGCTTGTCCTCGCTTGCCCTCCTCATCTCCTTGCACTAGTTCACTCCTAGCCTTCACTGTACCCTTCCGAGGCTTACTCCACCCCCTGTCACCCCCACGTGTCCCCACTGGAAGGAAGGGTCTGCAGGGAAAGTGAAAGAAATAGCAGAAGAGCCAAAACTCATGGTCTCCTGGAAAGAGATTAACCCCCAACTCCCAGCTTTTCAAAGCTTCCAAAAGAGGAATAATTAATGTGCAGAAATAGACCTCAGCTAGGAAATCTTTTCCTTCCTCCCCTGGGTTGACTTTTGGTCATGCTTTTGCCCATGAATTGCAGGTAGATTCGTGACAGGGGCCACATGCACAAGAGGGTCATTGTCTTCTTTCTCTCAATGCTCCACTCAGTGTGAGCATCTTCACGTCACCAGCCACGAGCCAGCCACTCAGCTGACAGAACCCGTGTCTGCTGTAAACAGGGCTGGGGAGAACGCTCTGTGCGCCTCCGGTCAGGGCTTGGCCTTGGCTGGGCAGGATGACATTACTCACTGGAGCCCCATCCTCTCCTCTCCCCGGACGTTGTTTGCCCATTTTCACCAGGGGGCTAAAGTGGAGAGATAGAGGGGGAGGCCGGAGAACATGGAGGAGGGGGCTGTTTGTTTTCTTCTTTGTGTTAACAATGCAACATCTGTTCCCCAGCCTGGCAGCTGGACCAAAGTGAAATGATGTGTGCTTTCATTGCCCTCTGGAGCAGAGGGTGGGGAGTGGGAGAAGGAAGGAGGAGGGTGCGGCGGGTGCCAAAGAGTCCCCGAACAATGGCAACTGCAACAATAATGAAAATACCTTCAACACCACTTGCCATGGAGCCGGAGCCGGGAAACTGGATGTTCCGGCTGATCCACGCATTGTAACTAATGCAGAGAACAGCGACCTATGTGCCTTTGTAGGAGAATCACCCATTAAAAGAATAGTGTTTATCTGGTAAATACCTCTTTCGGCTCATGCGCTTTGATAGAAAACTTCTTTATTTATCCAAAAGCGATGCTGAGGGAGGGAAAGTGAGAGCTGGAGCAAAAAAGAAAATGAGAGTTGGAGAGAGCAGCGAGGGGAAAGAAGGACCCACAACCTCCTGGTTTCCCTCCTCCCTTTTCTTCTCATTCTCCGATGTCTCCTGGACTCAGGCCTTGTCTCTCCTCCACCTCTCAGTGTTTTCTTCTAGCGTAATGACTGTAAGTGCCATCTAATTTTAGGACCTTTCTATAAGGTCCTCCCTATAAGGGCAATTCCCAATTTATATCGCTAGCACAGACCCTGAATTCCAGCCCCAGATACCCGAATTCCTGCATATCCTCAATCAGATGTTTAAAGGTGAATCCAGGCAGCCATCCCAAAAGTGAGCATCTGATGTCCCAGGACCCAATCACTTCTCCCCACCTCATCAGCTTATCACTCCAAGCCATCATTAGTCTTTGCCTAGATTGTCACAATAGCTTTCTGACTGCTTCGCTTTCACTCATGTGCTCCTCCTGCCCGCCCCCCACCCCACCACGTCTATTCTCAAGACAGCAGGGATTCTGTAAAATTGTAATATAGATCAGCCTCATCTCAAAACCCCAGCAACTCCCCTCCTCACTCAAAACAGGAGCCAAAGTTCTTACAATGGCTTACAGTTTCTCTGCAGTTTGGCCTCCTATTAACCCTTTCTCGCATTGTTAACTCTGATCAGCCTTGCTGGCCTCTGTTTCTAGAATGTGTGAGGCACACTCCCTGGTTTCTTTTGCAATTGCTCTTCTCTCTGCTTTTTTGCTTCTCTTACTCTTTCATCTTCAGGCCTTTATCTGAGCATTTTGTAATCTCCCTTTTTCGTGTATTTTTCTTCATAACACATCCAACCTAACAAGTTATGTCTTCCACTTCATTTATTTGGCTCATTGCCTCCTCCCAATGATGATACAAGCTGCACGAGGGTGGGGATGTGTGTCTGGTTTGTACTCACCAGGAGCAGGGTTTTGCATATAGGAGGCATTCAATAAATACTTGATGAATGAATGAATGAATGAGCACATACGTGGATGCAGGAGCTATGCTACTGTTTATGGCAGGAGGGCTAGAGTGCTAGAGGCTCATCCCACACCCTCTGAATCAATGAGAAAGTTCTTCTTGAGTGTTTATTTTGGGTGTAACATCTCTCCTCCCCTGATAAAACAGTGGACCAGGAGGGCAGGGTGGACTCTTTATTCCTGGGTACCCATTATGGCTCTTGGGAAAGGGATTGGGGGCTGCCCCTAGTGAAGGACATGAACCAAGGCTTCCATTCCTGTTTACAGAGCTCCCTCCTGCTTCTTTTTACAGACTGGCTGGTATTAAGACTTCCTGGACATAGTGGGTCTATATAGCGAAAGCATTAAAATGTGATGTTTACACAGTTTGCTAGTGGGGAGCTACATAAGTTCAGGCACCTAACTGGAGCAGAATTAAGTGAAAAGATCACTGCATTCCAGTAAATATTTTTCTCTGACGAACACGTATAAATAATCAATGGTCCTCATACCAAAAAGAAATTGCTAAGACAGCAAGCAAGACTGAGGGAAATAAAGACTGGGCTGACTTGTTCAGTTCTTCTCCTATAGTTTACAAACATGAAGACTTTTGTGGAGGAGTTCTAAAGATATTTTGCAATACATAATGCTGAAAAGAAGGTAGGGCACTTTAAAGAAAAAAGAAAAGAAATTAGATGTGCATGGGTGCAGCCGGTGTCCAATGTAAAAACTCTTGTCCAATGTACTGACTACATTAGTTCGTTGTCTTCTTCAAGTCTTTAAACCCAAATGCGTTGCCTGGCTGGGACCAAACTGTGCCTTGAATATTAATTATTTTTATATTGGCCCCTCCCAAAACTAGGTACTTGACTTTCATGCTTACATTTAATTATTTGTTGAGTGCCCATCAGCTGACTGGCAATGTGCTAGATGCCAGGGCTCAGGAAATTAAAAAACTAATTTGCTTTGGGCCAGGCATACAAATCATAATTTCTTGTAGTAAATGCCGTTAATAGGTACTTCTTATCAAAGACTAAGGGAACGCAGAGGAAGGGAGCAATTGATTCCACCTTGGTGAATGAGTTGGAAAAGGCTGCACTAAGGAGACGGTTTTTGAGAAGGGCCTTTAAGGGTGAGTAGGAGTAGGTGTGAAAGGCATGAATGTGAAAAATAATGTTTGCAACCTGGCAAGGAGTCTGTTGTGTTTTGAGACTAAGTTGTGTGGGTTTAGCAACAGGGCTTCAGTTTGGGAAGTTAGGCTTTACCAAGTTCAAAAGAGAGTTATCAGTTAATAATTTGCATATTATTTTATAGGATAAAAAGCTCTTAAAGGTTTTAAAATAGAAGACAGAAGAAAAAAAAAGACTTCCTGGGCAAAGGCAGTAGATTAATATGAAGGTGATGTGTCACTCAGAGCCAGGTGAGGAGAAGGCGAAGGATGCAGGGTGTTAGGTCAGGGCCTAAACCCTCCCCCTTGGGGGCACACCACAGTCCTCTCCTCTGCAGTCTTCCTTGGGGCCACCTGTCCCGTGTTTTGCTTCTTGACTCATCAGCCTTCCACCCAGGCCTGAAAAAACAGCAACAGAGTGGTCATTCCCTGTGTTAACTGGAACGCCTTACATCTGCATGGTATGCCAAAAACCTCCATCTTCATATCTTGTGCAATATTTGAGAGCCAGTGAAATGCAGGGAAGCTGTGCTAAGTACCAGTGGTATCAAAGACAGCTCTTAACATAGCACAATGAGTGCTATGAAGTGTTAATGTAACTAAAGAAACAGTAGGTAGATATTATTCCCTTTCTACAGACTAGAAATCAGATTTAGAGCTTAACTTGCTCAAAATAGCTGGGGATTAGAAGAGCTCTGTGGGCTGGGTTTGAGCCCAGGTGCTCTGGTGCCCAGTTCAATGCTCTGATCTTTGTTTTGTACCATACGTTATTCCAAGGTGAGTTCCTCAACATTTTATACACCCACACAATTTGTCACACCAGCTCATGGCCTCCATCTACCTGGTCCAGAAGCAAAAGCAAAATGGTATGTGAGCTGTGTTTGTCTTTCTTGAAGACTGCCTGCCAAGGCCGGAGGCAGATCTGGGCTTCTTTGATAATCCATTAAGGTTCTGCCACTCAGGAACTTAGCCCAGCTCTGCCACTTACTAGTGTGTGACACCAATGAAGTTATTTAACCTCTCTAAGCTGCAGGTTCTTCATTTGTAGTATGCAAATTATAGCTTCTAAATAAAAATGTTGTCATAGGGATTAATGAGTGTATATTGGTGAAATACTACACTGGTTTACTAAGGCTGCCACAACAAAGTACCAAAAACTCTGTGGCTTAAACAACATAAATTTATTTCTCAGACTTCCGGCCAAGATGGAGGCATATGTAGACAAACTTTGTCTTCTTGCACAACCAAAAGAAGGACAACAAATTTAAAAACAAAAAATAACCAGAACTGACAGAAAGTTGAACTGTATGGAAGTCCGAGAACCAAGGAGTTAAAGAAGAAACATTGACCCAGACTGTTAGGAGGGGTGGAGACGGGCAGCTGGGGCGGAAAGGACACACAGCAAGGCGGCAGCTGGCGGACCAGGCCGTCCCACATTTGTGTGCAGATAAACGGGGAGGAACGACTGGGGAGTGAGAGACCGTGCAACCCAGGGTTCCAGTGCAAGAAAAGAAAGCCTCAAAACCTTTACTGGTAAAAACCCAGGGGTTGTGATAGTGGGGGAAATGACCAGTGTCACAGGAGAGCTCGTTTGAGAGACCCACAGGGTCCTAGAACGTATACAAACCCACCCACCCAGGGAATCGGCACCAGAAGGGCCCAGTTTGCTTGTGGGTAGCAGGGGAAGTGACTAAAAGCTGGCCAAGAGCCAAGCAAGCAGCGTTGTTCCCTTTCGGACCCCTCCCCCACATACAGAGCCACAAGGCAGTGACGTGGGTACCCTACCCTGGTGAATACCTAAGGCTCCACCACTCAAACATGATAGGCGCCAAGACAAAAAAATATGGCCCAAAGGAAAGAACAGATCAAAGCACCAAAAATAGAACTAAACAATGAAGAGATAGCCAACCTATCAGATGCAGAGTTCAAGACACTGGTAATCTGGATGCTCACAGAAATGGTTGAGTATAGTCCCAAAATGGAGGAAAAAGTAAAGGCTATGCAAAGTGAAATAAAGAAAAATATACAGGGAACCAACAGTGAAGGGAAGGAAACCGGGACTCGAATCAACGATTTGAAGCAGAAAGAAGAAATAAACATTCTACCAGAACAGAATGAAGAAACAAGAATGCAAAAAAAATGAGGAGAGGCTGAGAAACCTCTGGGACAACTTTAAACACTCCAACATCCGAATCTCAGGGGTGCCAGAAGGAGAATAGGAAGAGCAAGATATTGAAAACTTACTTGAAAAAGTAATGAAGGAGAATTTCCCCAATCTGGCAAAGGAAATAGACATCCAGAAAGCCCAGAAGCTCAGTGAGTCCCAAAGAAGTTGGACCCAAGGAAGCGCACACCAAGGCACATCATCATTACATTACCCAAGATTAAAGATAAGGAGAGAATCTTAAAAGCAGCAAGAGAAAAGGAGACAGTTACCTACAAAGGAGTTCCCATAAGACTATCAGCTGATTTCTCAGAAGAAACCTTTCAGGCAAGAAGGGACTGGAAATAAGTATTCAGTCATGAAAGGCAAGGACCTACATCCAAGATTACTTTATCTGGCAAAGCTATCGTTTAGAATGGAAGGGCAGTTAAAGTGCTTCCCAGATAAAGTAAAGTTTAAGGAGTTCACCATCACCAAGTCCTTATTATATGATATGTGAAAGGGACTTATCTAAGAAAAAGAAGATGATCAAAAATATGAACAGTAAAATGACAAAAAACTCACAGTTATCAACAACCAAACATAAAAAAACAAAAACCGAGTGAACTGCTAGAACAGGAACAGAATCACAGAAATGGAGATCACATGGAGGGTTATTGGTGGGGAGGGGAGGGAGGAGAATGGGGGAACATGTACAGGGACTAAGAAGCATAAGTGATAGGAACAAAATAGACAGGGGGAGGGGAAGAATAATATAGGAAATGGAGAAGCCAAAGAACTTACATATATGACCCATGGACATGAACTAAGTGGGGGAATACTAGTTGGGGGTAGAGTTCAGGGTAGAGGAGAATAAAAGGGAGAAAAAAATGGGACAATTGTAATAGCATAATCAGTAAAATACACTTAAAAAATCAACATAAATTTATTTCTCACAGTTCTGGAGGGTAGAATTACAAGATCACAGGATCAGCAGAATTGGTTTCTCCGCAGACCTCTCTCCATGGCTTGCTGATGGCCACCTTCATGCTTCTTTCTCACGTGGTTTCCTGTGTGCACACATGTCCCTGGTGTCTGTTTCTGTGTCTGAATGTCGTTTTATAAGGACACCAGTCACACTGGATTATGGTTCACCCTAAGAGTTTCTTTTGAACTTAATCACTCCTTTTAAATGCAGTCAGATTCTGAGGTTATGAGGCTTAAGGCTTCAACATGTAAATCTGGGGGGGGGCATAATTCAACCCAAAACAAGCACCCTAGAACAGCATGTAGCACATAGGATGTTAAATAAATAAATAAAATATAATGTCTTGTTTGGATCCCCAAAAGCCTCTAGTGGTTTTTAGGAGTATTGAGTTCTGTAAATTTATTGCCATGTGTGTACAATTACACTTCCTTCGTTTGTTCTAAATGCATCTCTCTCGAGCTTCCAGAATGGTTTCTAGTCCTGGTATTTTTATATTATTGGGTTTTGGAAGATTCTAAGTTTACTTTCTCCATATCCTTTGTGATTTCCTAGAGTTTGGTGATATCCCCCCTCAACTTCTGTCCTTCCAGACAGGGTGGCCCCATGGCACACAGGAAGACCTGACCTGGGGGTCAGGAGACCTTGGTTTAAGCTGCAGTTCTGCTACAAGCCAGCTTTCTGCATCCCCGAGCCTCTAGATAAAGATGCGGAGAATGGACACAGTGCTAACACTTCATGCCCAGTAACTATTAAATAGAACATGGCGGTTATGAGTATGGTCTATGGAATCAAAACAGACGTGTTTGAATTTCACCTCTGTCACTTTCTAGCTGGATGTCCTTGGGCAAGTTACGTAAGCTCTTTAAACCTCAAGTATAAAAATGGGAATAATAGTAGTACCACCTTGCTTTATAAGGTGGCACTAAGCCTTACACTCAGTAATACAAATAAAGTCCCCTTTCGCATAAAACCTGGCACATCCTAAGTGTGCAAAGGCCCCTCCCGGCTTCATCCTTTTCTCGACCCATCGTCCCTTCGTGTGTGTCTTTTCAGACAGCTTGCATCCAGGACCACATGCTCCATCCATTCCAGGTGTAGCAAGAGTTTGGATACGTTTGAAGGAAGAATAACGTTCACTGTTTTATTTCTGGTTCATGATGATGTTCAGCATTTTGTCTGCCCTTTTTTTTGGCCAAAGCAGTACATTCGTCTCATGCTCTCTGCTGGATCATAAATAGATAAATTCCTCAGCCAACCGAATAGGCTGACAGTAGTGAGACTGCTCAGTTAAGGTCTCTGTCACGGTCAGGATGTGGAAATGAGTGTCCCATATCCTGATCATGACAGATTCTTTCCACTGGGTTATATTATCATACCTTTTGTAGCCTTTCCTTATAGCAAAGTGCTAAATAATTTCTTTCTTTTTAAATTTTTATCTAACCTTCACTGCAGTATATCATATAAATTTATAAGCTAATAGCAATATTAACCTCGAGGCATTAAATCCATCTTAATGTTCCATCCACAGGTAAAGTGGGAAATAGGAAAGGGGTTATACCCCCACCTTGCCAGGCAAGGCAAGTATTTAATCTAAAACTTCTTGGTCCCATTTGAAAGGCCGAGACATTTGATCCCTAAGTGTGAGCCACGGGTCTTACATCTCAATAGCTCTTGAGATAGCTGCAGGATGAGATGATCAAAGGTGGTGGTAATAAAGGGGAGACTCCTTAAAATAAGTGACATCGTTTCAAACCAAACGAAATAGCAGTTAAGATTCCTTTCAGTTGGAAGAACATTTTTATGTGCTCTGTTTATTTTGCTTCAGTTGTTTTAAAAAATAAGAAATTTTAATACAGCTAAAATGATTTCTCTGTGTTCTTTAAAAACGCTTCTGGTGTTTTGGGAAAAGTGCAAGTTTATTGTAGCTAAAAGGAGTCCACCTAAATTTAGTCACCTAAATTTGATTTCAAGTGGCAGTCTATCAACTTTTAGAAGACAGCAGTTATGTCTCTTAGAAGTCTTCAGCTTCTTGGTTAAACATCTTTACTTCCTTCACTGTTTTCTTCCATGAGAGGGCTGTCTGATGCTGGATGGTTTGTCCAGCTGCCACTCAGTGTGTCTGTCTGGAAGTTGAGCTTACCACTTCACATGTAGATTGATGCAAAATAAAGTGGTACTTCTGCAGTTCTTCTTTGGAATTTTTTTATGTAAAAAATTATTTTTAATTACAGTTTACATTCAATATTATTTATTAGTTTCAGGGGTACAGCATTGTGGTTAGAAAATTGTATGTTACAAAGTCTTCCCCCAATACTTTCAGTACTCACCTAGCACCATCCATAGCTATTACAATATTACTGACTGTATTCCCTGTGCTGCACTTTACATCCCCATGACTGTTTTGTAACTACTAACTTGCACTTCTTAATCCCCTCATCTTTTCTTCCAGTACCCCTCCCCTCTGGCAACAAGCAGACTGTTCTCTATATCTATGAGTCTTCCATTAATGCTAGCTACACTGGTATTCATTTGTCAGCCACATCACAGTATTATAGCCAGCTAAAACCTCTAAAATATCTGCTGTGTCCTTCTCCTGAACAAAAGTGCTTATCTTAAACTTTGTATTATGAAATAGTGATATCCTTCCTCCAGGTCCCCCTCGTGGATACATCTTACTTAACTTAATACAATATCAAAATCAGAAAATTGACATTGGTACAATGTGTCGGTATAGTTCCTTGCCATTCTATTTTTTGACTTAAAAACGTCTGAGTTCATTAAGTAACAAATCCAGTAACTACTTACGTAAGTTTCATCAGATGCACTCTCTTTTGCCCGTATTAGAATCATTTTTGATTATATTATCAAGAGTTGGATCCTTAAGAGTTTCCCATTTCACTTAAACTTTCCACTCTTAACATTTCGTAATACCACCTTCAAAAAAAGACCAGCCAAGCAAACACAGAGCCCTTTGCAATTCATGTTTCCCATATGAGAATGGTACCGCCATTTGCTCAATTACTCGAGTTAAAATTTTTGAAGACATTTTTGTTCCTTCCCTTTACTTACACCCTATATCTAATTCATTAGTGAATCCGGTCCATTTTAGTTTCAAATTTATTCTGAAGGCGACTATTTCTTATCACTCCCTCACTGACCACCTTGATCTAACCCACCATCATTCTGGCTTCAACCACTGATCTCTGGGCTCCCACCTGACCTCTCAGTCCTACTCTTGCCCCAGAGAACATAGAGGGATCCCTCACAGAAATAACTGAAGCCATCAGCACTCTTCCTAACAGCCCCAGTGGCTTTCTATATAATAAGTGCTAAATACAGCGCTTGTTATATATCAGGGATGTCCGTGCTTTACATATATTAACTCATTTATCCTCACAAAAACATGCTGAGGCAGGTTCTATATGATTTATATCTTATAGATAAAGCATTCTTGTCGGAGAGAAGTGAAGGGACTTCCCCTAGGCAGGCAGCTAGTACATGGAAGAGCCAGGATGAGGCCAGGGCGGGCCCGCTTGGCCCGCTTGGGAGTGCGCACTATGGCCCCTGCCTCGTCCTGGTGGAAGGGAGTCACCATGCACAGCCCACACTCGAGGGTGGGAGAAGACCCCACCCCCTTCAGGGTGAATTAGCTACATAAATTATTTGGAATCTTTCTGCATGGGAGACTTTTATCTCCATTTATTTATTTATATCATATAGACTCATAGATATTTATTTTACACCTTGAGTAATAATTTAACACTGCTTTATTTGGCTGCTCAAATTATTCTAGTTTTGACCATTGGGAGCTCTTTCAGTTTGCTCCTGGATCCCTTTGACATACTCCCATTAGTGTGGGTTTTTTTTCTTTTCTTTTTTTTTTGTCTTTTGCTTTTTGTTTTTGAGCACTTCCTTACTTTCTGGCATCACAAGATGTTTCAAGCTTATCATGTATGTTTCCTGCCCTAGCTCTAGAATCAGCTGTTTTTCCAAAGAGCTTGCTCTATTTTTTAATGACACATCACTATTTGACATTATATTATATATTTATTTGTATATTTTTTTTGTCCCGCTCTCCCCCAACTAAACTGCAAGTTCCGTAAGGACAGGAACTTTGCTTTATTCAGTGCTGTATCCCTAGCCATAGAATAGTACCTACCTAGCATGCAGTATGTGCTGAGTCAGTATTGCTGAATCAACTTCTGACCATGGGGCCAGAGGTCTTTTTTCTCAGAACTTTAATTTGCCCTCCAGGATCTGGGAGTACACAACTCAACCTGTACTTGTTTGGCTGTTGGGAGTTTTGGCTATCATGGATAATTTTTCCAAAAATTTTTCTCATCACTATGATCCTGAGGACTCCTTACTTGTTGAGCAAATTTAAGTCTAAATTTAAGCAATTTTTTTATTGCTTCCTCAATTTTGTGTACAAAAAAAAGAATTTAGAGAAGTTCTATTTTTAGAAGAAACAGTGAGACTTGCAACAGATTTCCAGATATCTGAAAACAATTTCTCTTACATTTGTATTTTCTATGCTGTTTTAGGATAGCATCATGCTCAGTCCAGCCATGTTGCTGCTACTAGTTTTTCTTATCTTTAGACATCCCCTAAATGGTCACCTTTGGGCTTCCATCCTCGAGTTCAAGGGTATCTAAGGTTTGCCATGTCCACTAGGTCCAGCAAATCTGCAAAAACACACCCCTCCGTGGCCATGTTGCAGTTGCCAGGCACTGCTCACCAAGTCTCTAGAAATCCTTAAGATTATACTTGCATTCATATGTGGAAATTTCCAGTTTATTTTGTTACTTAAACTCTGGTGGTATTCCTACTGAACTCTATTATGTATGCCCTCTCCTTAGCCATTTTCCTCTATGGTCTCTCTTTGCTACTCCTAATAGCCCGAATAGAATCTGTTTTTTGTTTTTTGTTTTTTTTTTTACTTTTATCTAGAACTCTCTCCTCACTCTTTAAATACAAGTAGAAAATTCCCCTGTACACCTAAATGAGTAACTTTTCTGTCACCTCCTTTCTTGTTCTTATTTGACTTATTATAACTTCAGCCAGAATTTCATCCTCTCTTAGTTACAGGTTAGAATGCCAAATCTTTGGGGTGTTTCATTTTTGTCTTTAGAGCATTTTCCTGGGCATCTTTTCTTTTTCTATATTCTGAGATGGGCTTGAAAAGTTAAGAGCAATAAGAACTAAGGAGGAAAGACAAAGTGGGCAAAAGCACATGAAATGCCAGGCTAGGGGTTGGTATTTTTAGATAGCATGGCCAGGGAAGGACCCACAGAGAAGGGAACCTTTAATAAAATGCTGAAGGAAATGAGGATCCGACATGTGTGTTTTTCTGGGGAAGAGCATTACTGACAGAAAGAGCAGCAAGTGCAGAGGCCCTGAGGCAGGAGCAAGCCTGGCACAAGCTAGAAATAGCGAAGGAATCGGTGTGGCTAGAGCCAGGTGAGGGTGAAGGAAACCAGTAGGAGATGAGATCAGGTGGATAATGGGAGGGGGAGCAGGTTATATAGATCATACTCAGGACT
This sequence comes from Mormoops blainvillei, assembly GCA_004026545.1. Taxonomy (NCBI): domain Eukaryota; kingdom Metazoa; phylum Chordata; class Mammalia; order Chiroptera; family Mormoopidae; genus Mormoops; species Mormoops blainvillei. The sequence continues at coordinate 17,248 of PVJD01014330.1, read as the reverse complement.
TTTTGTTTTCATGCAGAATGTGTGATAGGATTTCCTTAGAAGTTGTGTTTGTGAGTGTGTCTGTGAGTGTTTATGTGTATGTGTGAGAGCACACGTCTAGGAAGCTTGTAGCAGGGATGAAGCTAAAAGGTTAACTAGGGCTAAATTTTGCCAGACTGAGGATTACACTGGCGCTTTGCCATGTACCAGTTTTGTGAATTGAGATAACTAGCCTCGGCTTCTTCATCTGTAAAATTAAGATCATAAAGGCATCCACTCTCTTGTATTTTACAAGGAATAAAAGAGAACATTTATGTAAAATGTATTTCCTCCATAAGGCACTTTGCAGCCTTCTTATGCTCGGGAACGCCAGGCAGCACTTCGGCACTGGGCTTAGGAACCATTTTAAACAGTGAAATTTTTGACAGAAAGCACATGGGTGTGAAAAACCTGGCACCAAATAGACTGCCAGAAGGACCCTTGTTTGTCAATAAGAGCTGGCATAAGAGGGCGGAGCATCTCCTAGTTCAACCTTAGCCAGTAACAAGCACATCCAGAGTTCAAAGTTTTGCACTCTGCGCATGTCCGTGAATGACCAAGATGGTGCCACTAGTGTTGATTCTGGGGTTACGGATACATTTTAGTAAGTAGGGGAATTTGCAAATACAGAATTCAAAAATAAAGATTGACTATATATAAAAAAAAAATCTTGTTACCTTCGAAGTAGACTGGTGTAATCCCAACCCTGTGACATGTCAGCAGGACCGAGAGCTCTTTATTCATTCATTGGCTTTATAAAACCCGCATGTAGAGTAATCCTTCAGGCATATTTACCCCAATGTGAAAAATGAGACCATAGTTCGAGTTTCTATAGTACTGGTATGTAGAGGTTGTCATCACTGCTTGGAACAAAGAGTCTGCACTCTTGGGAACATTGGGCAGATGAATTTGAAAACTTGTTTCTCGGTGGTTCTTCCTAAGGAAGTTAAGGAACCGGAAGGTGTGATCAAAGTAGTCTGTTCGATCAGAAATTCCTTGAAGCACTGTGGTCAAGAGGAGAGTAAAAAAATTCCAGCCCCTTAATGCAGAGAGGACTCCTATTCTCCTGAGAATCTGGGCCTCACACGCAGGTGATCTCAAGATGACTGTCCGGATGGGGTGGAGAGGAGGAACAGGAAGCAAGAACTGGGCTCTTCAGACTGTTTCCTCTTCTTCATCTTCCCTTGGGCTGTGTGTGTGGTTCCTACCGTTTTCCTAGGTATCAGTCTCAGGTCGTCAGCCATCCCTGGTGCCCTTTTCCCTCATCTCTACTGATAGCCAAGTTCTGTCTCATCTTTATCTTGAATCTGGATCCGGCTTTGTATGCCCACAGACGCTCCCTTACTCCATGCCTTCACCGACACTCTCCAAACCCATGCCACAGTTTGCATAGGCAGAGATGCCTAATTTTTTTTCCCACCTCTAGCCTCAACTCCCTTCAAGCCAAATTCTTTCTAAAAATATCCCTTACTCAAAAACCTTCTCTGACTCTTTGTATCTACTGATTTAAATTCAAACACCTTTGACTTTGAACTCATCTACCTCCAGTCATACTTCTTCCCAAAGTGATTCCAGGTGCTTTTTCTAGTCTTAATCTGTCATGACCCTTCTACATGTGTTCATTTACTCTAGGCAAAGTATCTTCCTTGCTATTTTCAAAACATAGCTACATTTTCCAACGTCGTGTCATTACTCATCTTGTACTTTTTACCAGACGTAACTTCTTTCCATATCTATTATTTAAAACTAGAAACAGGATTAATGACCTGTTTTTTAATTCTACCCAAATGAATGGAGTCTCTGCTCCCCAGGCCTCCACAGCACTTTGCTTTTGTCTCTAGTGTAATTTCACATGTTTTGCTTTATCTTAATTATTTTTGTCTGTATCTTTCTTACCATTAGTCCTCATTATAAGGGACAAAAACTGCCCCTCCCTCATAATCCTTAAAGGAGATCTTGCAGAGAACAGGTGTTCAATAAATATTTATGGATCCCGAAGGACATTCTTAACTCTTCTATGGTGATTTGATAGCCACCTCTCTAGGAAGGAAAGGAGAGGGAGAGAGAGGGATGCTGTCAGGAGTTTGTACCTCAAGAGGTATAAGGCAGGTCCAGATAACAATCGGGGAGTAGACTCCACATCCCAGCTTTCTAAGAGACCACAGATGAGTCTTAGAATTCCAGAGAAATAAAATTAATTCCACAAGCTCTGGAGTGAAGTGTCAGAAAGAGCTGGAAATCTCAGAAATTTCCTTCAGAAATTATCTTGAACTGCTGTGGACATCCCAGAGTTTCTGGTCTTCATAGGACTTGGCTCAGGGGTGATTCCAGGTGTGACAAAGCCACCCCAGGCTGATGACAGTGCCTTAGGCATCTCTAGTCCTTGGCTGAACCAGACCAGAGGTTTTGAGAAGATACAGGCCAGGGACCTGGTCATATTGTAGCGATCACTCTGTTCTTCTCTGTCCAAACTACCGAACGCCCCCAAAGTGGAGGGTACATTTCTTCTTCATTATTTTGCCTCTTCGAGCTCCTCCTCACATCTGGCTTCTGCCACAACTGGCAGCAGAAGTGCTGACCTATCATGAGAAAGGCTTTCTGGGGGACATGTGGCCTGGGCTACAGCAGCGACAGCAGCAGTGGCAGCAGCAGCAGGAAGTACAGGAAATCTCATGAGACGGCCTGTTCTTGAACACTTGTGAGCCTTCTTTTGCAGATTCATGAGGCTTAGAGAAGCATCCAAGGTACTGGGGAGGTGACCAGAACAGAGTCCCAATGCTCAACTGTCTGAGGGTCACCCGTAACTGACAAATGACCGCAGGGCACAACTAGACTCCAGCCTGTGACCATGGATCTAGAGATACTTATGATTCTAACAGTTCCCAGCATCCAGGAGGCCCAGCAGTTAGTACCAGCGATGAAAGGCCTCAGGCTGGGCTTTCTCGGCAAGCACTATAACGTGCTGACTCCTGGCAAGACAGTGCCGTGGGGTCTTGGGGGGTGGGTGGGGGGATGATGGCCTGTTTGTGTGAGGCGACAAGGTAGCAGCTTATAAGGGGAAGAGGGGCAGTCTGGGTCATAGGTTGGAGCTGACTTCTGTAGAAGACTCAGGGTGGGGCCCTGCGACTGCTCTTTGATTTTTCTGGACAATTTAGCTAACCGATCAGAGACGGATGTAAACTCTGCAATGAAGAAGCTTGTCCCAAGTCGGCAGACTTCTAAAAGTGTCATGACTTATTGAAAAGGACAAGAGAAAGAGAGACAGAGACAGAGAGAGAGACAGAGAGAGAAAAGAAGGAAGGGAGGAAAGAAGGAAAGAAGAAAACAGCTTTTCTTTAGCAAGTGTTATTTCCCGATACACCAAGCTCCATTCTTAGAATGGTTGGGCTTCCCTGCTAGGGTTTGCTGACAGCATTGCATGGAAGCCAGTACCGAAAGACTGGCCCCCAGCTGAATGCTCTGACCCATCACACCTTTTTCGTTTTGGGCCACATCTGATCCTCGGGCGCACATCTGGAGAGCTGGACATTCTGGGACGCTTGTCTCTGTCTCACACATGCCAAAAAGCACTGGGGCAGGCACAGCCCCTACCTTACAGAAAGCATCTGATGGACCCAGTGGATGAATTTTTTCAGCAAGATTGGCAGGTCAACCTAGTTGGAAGAAGGATGAGAAGCAGGTCAAAATATGGCCAAAGACCAGAGATGGGCCTTAGACCATTGCCCACTGTCAGCCTAGGACTCCAAAGACTGCCTCTGCCACTTCTCTTGTCTGAAGAGGGACCCTCTCCAGGCTAAAAGTGTGAAGTGCAGAGCTTGGTATTATCAAAGAATGACAGCCTGGAACCGGCCTGCCAGCCAGGAGGCCAGGACTGTGGCCCCGACATTGTGGTCAGTTGAAGATTATCACCTGACTCACCCCTGGTTGTACTGATAAGGCCCTCAGCCTTGTGGCACGGTTACTTTGAAACGAACCACACATATAGTTAAATTCCGAGAGTGTTTGGTCAAAGCCAAACTGAATAGGTGGGTACAGAAGGGTTTGTGGAACTGGAAGAAGTCTCCTGAGATACAATACTTACTGCCATGACATGGATCCCAGGAGAGAGTGTGGACTTGCTAGGAGGATGGCTCCTAGAATGATAAAAAGAAAAGTGCTGGTCCACACTGAGAAAAGCCGAAATGCCAGGATCACCGTGGTAGGTAGTGGATGAAGGGATCAAAAGGCTATGGGAGTGGCCATGCGGTAGGGAATATATATACTAGGTATGGCCAGGTGATCCACTGGACGCTTGTGTTTCACAGGAGTGCCCAAAGGACAGTAGCAGAAATTGCTATGGACTTTGGCTTGCGTATAGCAGTAGGAGTGATGAGACCCGAAAGTAATAAAGGCCAGGAAGCAGCCCTTAAAGTCAAGACGTTGTAATTATTAAAAAGACTGGTAAGGTCAGAGTGACAGGCAGGGAAGCCTGATCCACAGAGAGTTACGGGAACAGTTCATAGAACATGGGGTCCCTAGGAGGAAGGAGATGGGACGCTGATGAGAGGATTACTCGCATTGAATCAGCAGAAGAAAATGAAGATGGATGAAGGGAGATAAAGTGTATGTGAGAGGAGGGTGGTCACCCTGACATGGTCACCATCTCTTGCGCAGCTCCTGGATGTGAGTCAGTCTTCAGCCCTGGACACAGTTCGATGAGGTGGCTGGATCTCCAGGCAACAGCCGGGAGGACCCTGCAACACCATGACAAGTGAACAGGCTATTTCTTTAGTCCTGTTCCAGAAGGAACTATGCCTATTTATTTGGGTAACTATATACAGGGCAAAGGGAGATATCCAGATATTTGGAGGACTGTTTGGCACAGGGTCTGAACCGACATTGCTATCCAGAGACCTGTAATATAATCCTAGGGCTTATATGGGGGAATGCAAGGATCAGATATTAGATGGAATCCTAGCCAAGGTTCTGTCTACTGTGGATCTTAGCTTTGTTTTACAAAAGGACTATTTGGGAAATTACTCTTTGCATTAAAATCTTCATGACTATGTCCTTATTTTTATTTTGGTTAGCATCATTATCTCAGAGCAAAACACCAAGGGACATGCAAATAGGTGACCTCAGCAAAATGGCCCTCAAAGGCAAAATTATCTTAAAGGGCCCTTCTCACCCAGGTTATAAATGGGGTGAGGCAAAAGTAGGTTTATAATTGTTTGTATGAAAAATAATATAATAATTAACAAATAATAATACAAGCATAAACTGTGTTTTTGTGTACTAACAACTGTAAACCCACTTTTGCTTCAACCTGTAGAGGGATAATAGTACCCTTTGTGGCCCAGTGTCTACTCTTATCCTACAGACATACCCACTTCAAGGCCCAAGGAAAAGGCAGTGATTTCAGTTCTCATGATCCCAGCGGCAGAACTGTCCTCAGACGGCTGTTGTTAGCATGGAATGAGAGAGTGAATTTGAAAATGTTTTGTAAACCCTGACGCTCTAGACAGGTGTGGGTGATGGTGGTGATCATGGTAGTTACAGAGATGATGGTGAAACAGACCAACGTGTTAACCTTGAATAACCTTCTTCCCCTGGGTGCCTCTTTCCAGATAGTGTCCTAGAAGCTTCGTCACACATGCCTCTTGTTCAACTAAGTCCCTCCTCCTTCATGATCTCAGTGGGCTCCACTCTGTGGACCACGTCAACACTGACCTGTCTCACGTAACGTGTGTCAATGTTAGTCGAAGGGTGGCGTGCAGAAAAGAAGGGGCACGACACTGGGGAAGACCTGCCTGCTGCCCCCCAGGAGAGTTCCATAAGTTGCTTGTCCTTACACCACACTGACTGCTCACTTTCCCATGGCGGAAGCTCTTGAGAGAGGTCCATGGCAGTACCCACTTTGAGGTGGGGGCGGACACAGGGGGGCCTTGCAAACATGTGCATGAGGACCCCAGGTTCCCTGAGCAGGCAGCTGTCATCTCATTTTGGTTGGAAGATAAAAAAGATCTTATGGAAGAATTAGGAATGAGGAGAAATGGAAAAAAATTAGAATAAAAACAAAGCCAATGTGAGAGATTTGTTAGGCTTTCAAAGCAGTTCATTTTTTCTTCAAATAGGAAGAGCCTTATTATCCTTGTCTCAGGGCCTCTTCTGCTTCTTTTGTATCCCTTTTTCTGGCAGTGGAAATCTTCTTCCTCTAACAGTTGGGGACTTTTTCCTCCAGAGAGCCATTCCATCTGCCTGTTGGTGCTGGTTGATACGTGTTTGACCAAAAACAACTGTGATGAGGACAAAAATCTCAGTTCTTCAGGATCAGGGCAGGAGGTTAGAGGTAATAAATCCGATCCTCTCCCAAGCCATGAGCTGTCTCCCTAGATTAGCACGAAGCAGTGCACGGCTAGAAGGCATGTGTCCACTGGGTCACCTCAGCCTTGTGGAACTCAATTGGTGACATAACTGTGTTAGGACCTGTTGATGACTCTTCCTCCCTCTAGAAGGACACGAGGTATTTGTAAGAACTCTTACACCTCGCTGTGGGACCAAGGGGCAGATAACACCCCCGTGCCTTCATCGGAGCACTTGAACCTCAGTCCTTCGATGATGGCTTTATCAGAGGTTTTTAATTTGTTTTTAAGCTCTGGAAACTTTCCCAGATGCTATTGTGTTCCATCCTGCTGGCTTCATCTCACCCTTTGTGTCTAGCAACTAGTGTCTGGTACTTCTTTCAGAGCAAACTTTCTCATGAGAGTTTTGGGGGTGAGAAGCAGACATTCTTCCTATTGACTCTTTTGATAGGAATGTAAATAGGCCCAAGAGGGTGCTTTGTGCGTGAGCAGATCCCAGAGTGCCATGGGCTGCACCGGGTGGAGGAGGAAGCTCGACCAGGACCTGGTGAAGGCTCATCCTCTGCCCAAACATGCCTGGCTCGATGCAGAATTCAGTGACGGCATCACGGGGTCCATCTCCTGTGTATCCAGCATGGCTTCTTGCAGCAGACTCCTCTGGCTTTGCAGGGTTAGTTCCTCGTGTGAGGCCACGATGGAGGGAGTCACCAGAAGTAAGTCAAAGACAAGTTCTTTTCCTACTGCGGGCACATCTGAAGGTCAATGGAGAAGGGAGGGGAGGGGATCAAACATGCACGGCGGGGGTCAGGCAGCGATAGGGAAAGAATGAGAATGTAGAAGGTGTCCGGGGGTGTTAGGCTCATTTGCAAGAATGCTGTGAGGCACAGAGACCAGGTGCATCTGTGTGATCCTGAAATGGGCCCAGATGGCCACTTGTTTATTCTGTGTTGAAACTTCTCCATCCATATGGAATCTTCCGTAGGAGGGAGCTATACTTTTGTCGCATGTGTCGTTTTTAATACGCGTGTATTTTAAAGTTAAAGGTGTGTGTGCACCTTTAAAATTAAATTTTCAATTTCCCAGCAAGGTAATATACACCTTTGCTAAGTTAGAAGATACCTCCTGAGTGCTCCAGGGTAGACTAAATTTAGCAGCGTTTATTAACACTGTAATAAAGGCGAATAACTGAAAATTAAGGCTGTGATGTGTGGCAAGTTGGGTTCTCTCCTGAGCTTCTGGAACATTCCATACCAAGAGACTAGCTTGTTCCCAGCTTCCTAACAGCCAGTGGATAAAGGAATTAGGCTGCTTCACCTTGTGGACTGATTAAGATGACCAGATTTCATGAAGAAATATAAAATAACAATGATACATGGCTTCAGATTTGCTCAGGGCCAATCAAGAGTAAATGAGTTGGAACAGCAGCAGAGAGAAAAACTCCCTGGTGCAAAAAATCGTGTCTTATTACCGTAGTGGGTGGATCTGGACTCTGTGGGTCAATCTAGTATTAAACAGGAAAAGCATTCTGTCCATGAAGGCACGGATAGAGTTAGGAGAATAGGCCGAAAGCCCTGAGATCCAGCTAATATCCTGTGTCTGAGGTAGCACCTTTTTTGTAGTAAATGCTAGCAGAGCTCCACCCGACAGGGCCTTCCCCGTGGTTTACTCCTCCTGAGAACCCCCCACCGCAAGCTTCATTTGATTTAAGGCATCCTGGGCCTTGCTTAAAGCAACTGGCACCAGGGAGACCCTTCCTTCCTGTAGGCAGCAGAAGCCTTCAGGGTCCTAACAAAGATTTCAAGAATGTCAGAAGTCCATCAGGTGTCATGAACTGGGGACTTGGGAGAGGCATATCCTACCCTGGCCTTGTTGTTAACTGGCCATGAAACGAGAGCAAGTAGCTCATCCTCTCTGGGCCTGGCTTTCATCACCTGTGCCAGGAGGGGTTTTAACTAGATAACCTCTAAGGTCCAGAGGCAGATTTAACGGCGGGCGCACCGGGCACGCACCCTGGGCCCCGATTTCTGAAGGCATGTATTTTCCCTGTCTCTCTCTCTTTTTTAAGGGGCCCCATATTTTCTTCTGTGCCCGGGGCCTCAACCAACCTTAATCCGCCTCTGCTAAGGTCCTTCCCGGCCCTGACATTTATCATTCTGTTGTCACCTGTGCATTCCCCATGTGATACCCCACTGTGGGTCCAAATAAGGTCATATCAACAATACAGGAGACCCCCTTATCCACGGGGCATATGCTCCAAGACCACCATTGCTTACCTGAAACTGTGGATAATACCAAACCCTACGCATACCATGATTTTTCCTATACCTTTTCACTTAAAGGAAGCACTTCAGGGCTTCTCTTTGGTATATCCAAAACTGCCAGCATCCCTATTCTTATGCTTTGGGACCATAATTAAGTAAAATAAATGAAGGTTACTTTAACACAAGCACTGTGATACCACAACAGTCGATTTAATAACTGAGACAGCTACTGAGTGACTAATGGGCAGGGAACACACACACAACATGAACATACTGGACAAAGGGATGATTCACATCCCAGGAAGCGCAGGGTGGGATGGTCTGGGATTTTATAATGCTACTCAGAACGGCATGCAACTTAAAACTTATAAACTGTTTATTTCTAAAATTATCATTTCCTACTTTCGGACCATGGTTGACTGCTATAGTAATTGCTGTTTCGCTGGCTCCTCCTTCGGTCCCCTCTACGAGACCTCTCCCTCCGGCGTATCCGGGGACCCCCAGGGGCCTCTTGCCTGTGCTTGTGTGCCCCCACATAGCAGGTGCCATGTGTTTCCTTTTCTGCCATGTACTCTGAAGGATGCTCACTGCCCGGGAAGCCACTTGAAGACCTCAGCTGCCAGTGCCCTCCACGGCAGTGCTGCTGTCCTCTCAGTGTCCCCAAAGCTCTGTAGACCAATGAGCTGTCACAGACTCAGAAGACCTCAATATGCCTGAAATGCCACAGCGTTGGCACAGAAGCAGATGGAATGTTCCTCCTTCCCACTTTCAGTTGCCCTTTGTTGTCCTGGCATCAGATTTCTGCTTTTTCCTTCTCCTCCAACTTTGAAAACTGTTGTAGCTTCAGCTTGCAGCTTCTCTTTCCCTAGGGCCAAGATAGAGATCTGCTGATGCCCAAGATCCCCAGTCCTCCTCCTGCTACACAAATCCCTTCCACAGTGACTCTTGCCCACCTTCTGTCACGCACACCCAGACAGGCCTGGATCCCTGAAATGGGCACTATTTAGGCTGAAGTAAAGGGCTCTGATATGCTCTTTAAAGAAACAGAAGTTACAGGAATCTTGAAACTATTCATCTTAAAGACTATTCATGGAAGCCGGGAAATTAAACACAGCATCCTTGAATATATGCCCTCCACACCTCAACTTGGCCTATTGTTTCCTTCATAATGACAGTCTACCTCTGGGAGTTGGCGAAAAGGCACTGACTGCTGTGCCACACAATCGCATAGGGCTGGAGCGGGTATCCAGAGGAAATGAGAACAAAACTGTATTGTTAGAAGGCCTGCAGGCTGACCCCCAACACAGCAGAGCTCCCGAAATCATGGCGGAAAACGCTTCCTCCGTAGCCGCCTCTGGTCGTGCAACCCAGCCCTTGGTCAGAAGGGACTAGGAGAGAGGAAAACTACTTATCACCTGGGTGTTGTTATTCCATCAAGAAGAGAAACATAAAGAGAAAAACAAGATAGTGGAGTGAGCCACAGCTCTGGGGAAGCCCACCGCCTGCCCTCACTTCCTGCGTCCTCCTTGACCTCACTCTCCAGGGCTCAAACGTGCTTTAATTCTATAGGCCTTTGTCATCTGGGGAAAACATTGATTTGGTTTCAACGACGCACCTTTTTGAAGAAGCTTCTACCTGCTCATTTGATTGGAGGCTCGATGAGGGCAAGAAATCCCAGAGACAAAAGGGAGACGCATCAGGAATCTTTAGTAGTAAATTATTGGGCTGGGAAAATTGCCAAAGAGGACTGCAAAATGGGCTCTGTGATCAATGAGACCCTCTAACCCTTCTACTCCTCTTGGTATTGCCATGGCTACCCCCAACCGGGTCTCGGTGCACTGCTGCAGGACGTGGAGGCTGTGAGGGGCGTGTGTTTAAGCCACAGTTTGAGCAAGATTAAATTTCCCTAGAATCTATTGGGACTTTCTGGTTGAAATGTTTGTGGCATTAGTAAATCAATTCCTTTTCTAAGAGTGTAGGAGAAGCTGTGGAGAAATCCTGCAAAGAGAGTGAAAATGAAACGAGGTATGAAATGAGAAAAGGTATAGAACTTCTATTTATGAGCTAGTCAGTTCCCGTAGGTGACAGCTGGCCGTGGGGATTCATTTATTCATTCATTTTTTTATTCATCTATCCATTCACTCAACACTATTCATGGAACACCCTATCATGTACTAAGTAAGCACTGTGGTGTTAGGGACAGACAAATAAACAAAATTAAAAAGGGTGCTGCTTTCTCAGAGCTTGTAGCCTGGTGAGGGAGATGAACTAATATGACACAAGTAAATTATGTAACGGTAATTGTGGTAAGAGTCGGGAAGGAGAAGCACAGGGTGCCGCAAAATCAAATAACAGGGGTGATGATGGGTCAAAAAATTTCCATGAGGAAAGCTGAGCCCTAAAGGATTAGCCAAATGAAGGGGAGGGGAATTAGAGGAAATGATCTAAGCAGGAAATAATAGCATGAGTGAAGAGAGAGGCAGGTGAAAAAGTGAAAATAAAAAGAAAAAAAGCCATCGTAAGGGGCAAATGGGCAAAACTCAATGAAGAGAAAGCAAAACAAAATAAAGACAAACCACAGTGGGGCCACAATCTGCTACCAAAAGCTGCCTACTGTGGCAGGGGCGTGGGCACAGGTCCCCTCCATCCAACCTGGCTTCCGACCCTCTCACATTGATAGCAAAAGGCATGTGTGGAAGCACGCGGCCAAGTTCTTCATGCCGCATCCCCCAGGTGTTGCCCTGAGCCGGATGGATACCACAAGTTATCTATAAAATTATACAGAATGGCAAACGGCAGTGTCAGATGGCAAACTGGCCAAGTTGCAGGTGGGGATAAAGCTGCAGTCAAGCGCCTCTGCTGTGGGCGGCAATGTCCAGACACTCCGTGTCCATTATCTCCCCTTCCGCTCAAATAGGTCTGCAAGGTGCATCACACACGGTTTATCACAGCTGGAGGATGTAAGTGACTTGCTCAGAGAGTTAATGGCAGACATGGGCCAGCTCAGGACGGTCTGACTCTGATGAATGAGCATGCTCCCACAGTGCTTCGCAACCTTAAAAGAAGCCGTGGAGTTATCTGGCCCCCGTCATTCCGTGGAGGGGCGTGAGAGGCTTACGTAAGGCCTGGGGATTAGTGGCAAATGCAGGACGGCACACTTCTGGTTCCCCACTGCTGACCTGTACATCTTCCCTGCCTCTTCCTGTTTTATAAATGTAGTGAAAACACACACTTGTGAATGATGAGGATGCCAAAACTGCATCTAGGTTCACCACTATTTTTCTTGAATTACACTTTTTTTTTCCCTCTGAAAACTTTAGTATTGGAAAATGTAGTGGAAACTTCCTATTTAAAAAAGAAAAAGCAGAATGATACATTTTCTAATGAAGCTATCAGATGCTAGTTTATTTTTGAATTTGGATTTTTGTATTTTTGAACTCTATTAGAGCAGAGCATGCTTATATTAAACAGTTGATTTGTGCCTTTTGTATAGTATTTTTCAATATTCATTTAATAAAATGAAAACTTAACTAAAGTATATTTAATTATTTAGCTTTTCTAATAATATCTCACATCCAGGATAATATCTTATAGCCATCGAATCAGTGAGGCAATACCGTGGAACAGGAAGATAGAAAATAGTGACCATTGCCCCACCAGATATGAATCCCACATTTGTTATTACAGAGTTGCTTCTCATTAGTTTTCACTTTGAACACACCATTCCGCTCTCCTGGCTTTGGATTCTGCGTCTGGGAAATGAAGGGATTATACCTGATGGTCTGCATGATCCCTTTCAGCTTTGAACTTCAGTAAGACACTGGGTCTTGGAGGTATATTCACAGCTAGCCTGTCGTCTCCTTCTCTTCAAAAGTCCTCAGTTATTATTCTTAACTGCAGGTCTCTTACTTTCAGTTTTCAGCTCTTCCCTACTGGGTGTTAGAAACACTAAAGGGAAGCACTGGCATTTTCAATTCCTGAACCTGAGCGCCCCCTAGGCACACAGCAGCAAACTGTTGTAACTAAAAAAAAAAAACCACACACAGCCCAGAAAACAGGACTCCGCGAAGCTGGTCTCTAAGGTCAGCACCAAAACCCTCAACTTCCTTCTGTGTACTCTGAGGACAGAGCGTGGGGCTTTCCTGACTCCAGCATGGAGGGAGCTTGGAAAGACACGAGGAAGTGGGTAGCAAACTCTGTCATCAAGCAGACGCTGCAGGGGCTTTGTGAGGCTGTCCCCTAACAACAGGTACATTCAGAAGGGAAAGGAGAGAGCTGGAGGCCTAGCAGATGCTGCCTGTGGAAGTTAGTCAGTGGCTACATAGTGAGTGTGTTGCAGCTAAAGAGCAGTCACTTGCAAACATGTACTTCAACTAAATACATTCACAGAGGACAGTGCAGAGGTTATTTGACACCAGTTATTTGTGTTGCTTCCTGTCCCTGTGAATATCATGCATGCATTTCTACAGAGATTTTTAAAATCTTGTGTACTTACCATTTTTGCTGCTTTTCTATACTTCTGCTGTTTGTATACATAGCTCCTACATTCACAGTCCAGATACCCATTATTTTAAAGCTTTATGACGCGCCGATACCACATGGAGGCACTTTTGAGAAGTAGTGTATATGCATGAGTATGAGTATGTATATGGTGTGCGTGCACTGTGTCTGTTTATGTGTGTGGCGTGTGTGCATGTTTGTATGTGTGTGCTGACTGCAGCCCCGCAGGTCTAGATCCTGGGTTCCTCCCTCAGGCCTTAGCATCTATGCCAGAAAATAGACTTCCCAAACCCCCTTGAAGATTGTGTTAGTGTCTTGAGAGAGTGGGCAAAGCACTTCTCACAGCAGGTGTTTAAAAGCCTGCACAGTCACTGTGTGCCTGGGAGTGTGACACACCAACTTCTCCTGCAGAGGACGAGTGTCTGTGGTTATCAGCAGAGACAGGGCACTCAGGAAGCCATTATCACCGGCACCAGAGGGCTTGTGTGTGTTTTTTCTCTGAGATCATATTTTTATTCTCGATTAAAAAAAAAAAGGGGGAAGTAGAAAACACCTCTTTGGTGAATCAGTCATTCTCATTAGGCCCATTAATATACTTTAATCCTCTTCCAGAAGCAGGGAGAGGTGACACCACCCAAGGCCCCCAAAAGACCTTTTCCCCTATATTCTGGCCCCAGTTCCCTGCTGGACGTACACACATAGCCGACCTCACCCCACACAATGGGCACACCTCCTCCGTGTTCCTCACCTTTGGCCTCCTTGGATCAGGCCCAGAGAGTGAAGACATGTTAGGCCACAGGATTCTAGGTTTAATTTTCTCTTTAAACCCACAACGAATGAGCTCCTCTAACATTCACTGAGTGAGCGTGGCCACATGCTGCGTTGGGCATGCAGGGCACAGTGACAAGCACTGTAATAAGGTGGTTAAGAGGACGGGTTCTACGAGCAGATAAAACTTGCTCACCTCCCATTTCCACTCCTACTCTGTGACCCAGGACAAGGCAGCTTCTGTAATGCTCAGCTGCCTCACCTATAAATTAAGCACTTGCCCCACTGGATTGCCGTGAGGCTAGGCTGGTGTGAAGTCCACGGCAGAGTATCTGCCATGGGATGGTCGATACGTGGGAGCCATTGTGTGAATTGGCTCACTCAGTTTTCATTCCAGCCTCCTCCCAGGTGGAGCAGTTGGAAAGCTGAGCACCGTGTTTTCCATGCGTCTTTGTAGCCAGAGTTCTAGATGTAAAGCTGTCTTTCACCAAGTGGGTAAACTCAGCATAAGAAGTGAAAGGCAGAATCTCCTCTCATTTCAGTCATTTTTGCTGGCAAGCAAAGTTGTGGAAGTGTGAGGGTTTTTTTTGCAACGGTGCTCTAGGGTCCATTGTTCAGCTTCTTGGGCATCGAGAAGCAGGGGTTGTAGCAGAAGTGGCCCCAGCTTCCTGATTCCAGCACAGCACCAGAGGTGCCCCAGAGGGCGGAGCTATCCGGGCAGGTGGTTTCTGTATTGGGAGCTGTTTCTATAGCCCTGGTCCAAAATCTGTTCCTTCAGCCTTGCAACTAACTTTGCAAGCACTTTACCCCTTCTTACTTAATATGAATAAAGCAATTTCTATTTCCTGCACCAAATCCTGACAGATACAACTATTATTATTTGTATATAAATAAAAATTTAAAATAATAGCCACCCCATATTGGTTCTACCATAAACCCAGATTTTTACAGACGTTATCTAATTCCTTCCTCCCAGCAAAAACATACAGTTATTAAAGGGCTTAATCAGAGTGTGAACCTATGTGTTTCTGCCCAAAGGCCAGGTGCCTCACTACTAAACCCTGCTTTTGCTTGTCTGGAGGAGCTCACAGCCCAGTGAGGATGCTACTGTTCAGTCTAAGAAATGCTCAAAAGAGCTGTGGGCCCAGCCTGTGGGAACCCAGAAGAGAAAATGTCTAATTCTGCCTAGGGCTTAGAAGTCCATGGTGGTGTCTACTTTCCAACTTGGTCAGGAGTCACGGCCTCTAGATTCCTTTATACGTTGGGGGTCCCTGCTTCAAAGATTTAGCGGCCCGTTTTTCGAGTAATCATGCTTTAGGAACCCCAAATCTGCTTGTTGGCATGATTTTGTGTTCAGGCAAGCCATCATGTGCCCTGGGACATTCAGACTCCTTGTGGGACTCGCTGCTGCTGGCAGCTGAGGTTTCAGCCAGGGCAGGAACCTCCAGGGCAGCCCTCTGTTCCTGACAGGACATCTCCACAGCAACACCTCCTTGCTGAGAATGCCTCAGGGTCAGAGACCGAGCCTTACGCAGGTCTGTTTCACTATCACACTGCAGATGCTAAGTGAGTGAATGAACCAACGAAGGAATGAATGAATGAATGGAGCAGCCCCAGCGTGCAGCTGAGTTAATCTGCCTGGAGAGCTGGATCCTTTGCATCCTGTTCTCAGCTTTTTCACCCTTGCTTCTGGTTGTGATGGTTCATACACATACCTGGCCTTACCTGGACTGCACACTCTCCCCCTCTTCCCAGCATCTGAAAAATTGGGGTTTGGCTTTTCTTGGTGCTTCCTTTAATGCCCAGGAAATGATCTATCTTCTCACGGATTAAAATAATTTTCTTTCACCACAATTTAGAAGCTTATTGCAAATACAACAGGTTAGGACTTCCAATGTATTTCTGAAAGGCATCTTGACACTGAAACAAAGAAAACCTTTTTTCAGCTGCGGGACTTGAGAATTTCTGTCTCTAAATGGGAGGTGCGTCTCAGTGCCTAGTTCATAGCTGGTCTTCCCTCGCTGGGGGTCTGGGAACCATGGGCTACAGAAAATAAATGTTATTTGCATTTGTAGGCTTCACAGGTGTGTGTATATATATATATATATATATATGTTTTATTTTATTTTGAAAACCCCCAAAAAGTCCCCAACTGATGAAGATATGCCAAGAAGGTTTTATTCCTGTTTCAAAAGAGTAGCTTGAAGCCAGAGTCCCCACAGTCACTAAGTGGCTGAGTCAATATGTGGCTCTAAATCAGTTCGTTTTCCAACTTTCCTTGGAACCGAACCTTTCCCAGAGGTGTCAGAACAAAGGGCACCTCCCTTTGCTCTTCTCCAGCCTACCGCAAGCCTGAGTCCGAGGAGCTGGCTGCGTTCTCCTGGCTGGGCTCTGGAGCAGGAAGCACAAACCTACCCTGCAGCGTCCGCCCGGGGAGCAGTGGGAGCTGGGTCCTGTTGAGGGGTGGGGGCCAGACCCTGGGACTCTTGACTTCCTGGCTCTCAGCTTCCTCATTTCCAGGATTCACTACTGCCCCTTAATTTCCAGGCTGTCAGTCTTATAAAATTTTATACATTGGACCACCAGGAACCGCATTATGGAGCACCTTTTCTGGTTCCCAGTCCTTGGTTAATTGGCTCCTCTCCCTCCACCGTTAGACCGACGCCCGTGGCCACACCCTCAGCAGAGCCCTGGGCAAGTGTAGGGGAATTTAGGGAGATTCTGGCCCCGGGGCAACTCTTAGGTGATGTCAGAGAGAGAGAGAGAGACAAAGACTGCTGGGGATGCGTCCCTCAGAGAATCCGGGGTCACACAGGGCCTGAAATACCATGGTCTTTTACAGGGGGCACGGAAAGTCAGGCTTGGAAATGATGCAGCTTCTAGAGGATGAGATGATAGGAAGGAAATTTACAGCGGAGATGATGAAGCACTCTTAAAATACCGATACCAAAAATTGCATGCATATAGTACTTGACAGTTTATTATTGATTTTAAAGAGGGGAAGAGGGGAAGGGAGGGAGAGAGAGAAAAACATCAGTTTGTTGTTCTACTTACTCATGTGTCCATTGATTGATTCTTGTATGTGCCCTGACCAGGGTGGAACTCAAAACTTGGGAATATCAGTACGATATTGTAAGCAACTGAGCTACCCAGCCAGGGTAGCACTTGACAATATAAAAACCTGCCTCCTAGATATCATTTCCTATCATTCAGTGTAACAGCCTTGTACAGTAGGCAAAGCAGACATTTTGCCAGGTTAAGATAAGAAACCTGAAGCTTGGGGTTGAGGTCGTCTGATCCCAAATCCAGCTCCCTAGTGAAAACCCGGGACCAATATCATGTAAGATTACAGTAATTTTT
>PVJD01014329.1:0-29600 GCA_004026545.1 Mormoops blainvillei | reverse complement strand
AGAAAAATATCTAAATTAGTTCTATTTCCTGAAAAGCCATGACCTCAGGTTATTATGCATGAGGTCTGCCTGGAAAAAGTCCATTAACAATGAAAAATTTGTTGTTAATATAATGAGAAAGGTTTGTGCCACATAGATGTGACCTGGCAGACAAGGAGAGTGGACTAGAATGTGCATGTCTGAACAATGACGACTTCACTGTACTAGTTAGTGGGGGCGGCAGACACCGTTGAGTGAGCATGTGTACTGTGTGGCCATGGCATTCAAAATGACTGAGCGAGTAGAGCAACAAATCTGCATCAAATTTTGCATTAAGCTTGAACATTCCTCTGCGGAAACTATTTGGATGACTCAGAAGGCCACAGCTAAGGGCAACTGGTGACTGGCAGCTTCATCACAACGCCATGCCTCCTCATGCCGCACATCTTGTTCAGTGTTTTGGCAAAACATCAAATCACCCAGGTGACTCAGCCCCCCTGCAGCCCAGATTTGGCGCCCTGTGACTTCTATCTTATTCCAAAAATAAAATCACCTTTGAAAGTGTGTGAAGAGGTTTCATACCCCTGACGAAATGGCTCTTTAGAGTTGTTCCGAAGCGGGTCCAGGCCTTGGAGCCCCCGCACTGAACAGCCGCAGGGTGAGAACTGACCCTAGAGGGAGAGGTTACTTTGGTGGAGGCGATGCCTGGTGAGGACCCCATGTGAGTGCTCAGCACCCCCTCCCTGTACGGATACCCCCCCTCGTTCATCTGCTCACTGCTGACTGACCGTAGGGTTGGTTCCACTTCTTGGCTATTGTGGGTGATTCTGCTACGAACATTCACGTACAAGGTCATGTGTGGACATATGTTTTTACTTCTGTTTTATATATATATATATATATATATATATATATATATATATATATATATGTGCGCGCGCACACACACACACACACACGTACACACACACATCTAGGAGTGGAATTTCTAGGTCATATGGTAACTCCATGTTAACATTTTGAGGAACTGCTAGACTGAGAGAGCAGTTAATACCCATCTAACTTGCCATTATCCATCTTTTTTATTATAGAATCCTAGTGGGTATGAAATGGTACCTTGTCTAAACTTGCATTTTTCAAAATATTGGTCATTTGTATAGCTTTGAAGAAATGCCTATTCAAGTCCTTTGCCTATTTGGTTTTTTTATTGGTCTTTTATTGTTAAATTGTAAAAGTCCCTTATATAATTTTGATGATATTCTTGAAGTCCAGTTTATCCATTTTTTCTTTTGTCTCTTGTGATTTCTGTGTCATATCTAAATCCTATGTTTTAAAAAATTGTTGCCACTGTTGTCTCGCTGTTATCATGCCCATTCCCTTATCTCATTTCCCAGACATTGGGTCACTAGCCACCACTTTGGTTTCCGAGGTTATAACTCTTAAGATTGCAAGTAGCAAGAAAAAACATAAACTAGGCTCAAAGCTAAAATAAAAAAAGAAAAAGAAAACTTTCTTAGGAGATGAATTTTAGAACCAAAAGGCAGAAAAACACAGCCAAGGCCTAAACAATGAGCCAGGAGCCCAAACATATCAGTAGCTCAGGGACTCCCTCTCCTGGCCTCGCGGCGCTGCCCCCAACTCTGTCCCTCCAGGCCAGCTGGCTTCACTGCCCAAGGCCCTCTGGTCCACCGCCGCTCTCTCACACAGCCCAGAGTCCACAAGTCATAGTTCAGTCTACGCAGAGGTGGACACTCTCTCTGGTTGCCGGCCCCCTTCCCAGCAGAGAGGGTCTGGCTTGTCCTTTGGTCACCAAATAGGAGGCAGGTGGGAGTGAGGACGTCTCACAGCAGAGACGTGGTTGCCACAGTCAGGAGGGAGGGGCCAGCTCTAACAGAAGGTGCGGTCGCTGGGACTGGAGGTGCTCCAGAAGAAGCCACACAGACCTGAGTGACAGAGCCAACGTCCCATCACAAAGAACCCAGCTCCCAGCCCGTGGGGGGACTTTGCAGCAGGAACCCAGCAGTAGACCTGGAGGACATGACCTTGAACTATTCCAGTAGCCAAGCTCAGCTTGTGCAAAGCCCAGTGGTCCCTTTTCAGCTTACAATAATTTGTTTGCACTGAACTATACATCCCATTTGATCACTAAGCAAACGTAATTCAACCGGGCCTGTTTCTGCCACTTCTCAAATGTTATAGAATCAATAATGAGCAGTGTTTATTTTTTGCAAAACATCATTTTCTTTACATGGGTGATTTAGGGTCAAAGTAATCCTTATGTTCCGAAGTCACTGACATTTAAATTAACTCACCGAGTTTATTTTTTAATTTTTTTAGCACTGTTTGATGCTCAGGAAGCCTTACAAAAGTTTAAAGAAAAAACACAGTTTTTCCCCCTATTTTGGTGAATGCCTTCGGATTCAGTTAAAACCCTTTCTTCCCACTCCTCCAAACCCCATACAGAGAGGTCAGAGATGACTTTATAGTTTGAATTTTAAACAAAAAGAGGTGGTCCTACAGTTCCAAGACAATGTGAAGGATAAAATGGCAATGCCACTGGCAAAAATGAGAAAGATACGGACGCAGCCAGCAGAGAAGGCTGAAAATGTGTGGTCACAATTCCTGCATACAGAAACTTCACTTTCACCACTTCTCCATAACCGAGCACTTGGTCACTGGCCACCATGGCCACACTGAGAGAAAATGTTCATCATCCTGCCACTTATTGTCTAAGATCTGACTTTGCCATTGAGGTTTATATGGAGGACAGTTTTCATAACTGAAATAATTATGCAGATCCAACATTTGACAAAAACATATATATGAAATATGCATTAAGATAAAAGATTTTACTTAAAATATTATAAATGCAAAAGTGTATTGAAGAGAGCAATGGCCCAGCTTTCCAATTTTTTCTGAGTATATTAGGTTTTAACAAGGTCTCTCCAAGTGAAATTGTAATAGACATAATTGACAGATAAGTCTTAGCAGAACTTTATATTTCCCAGAAATTGAGAAAGTGACTAGGTAACAAATGTTTTTGCAAGTCAGGCAGTTTCGGGCTCTTTGCTTTCAGCACAGTTGAAGGAGGATTTCATAGAGTTGTCAAGTGAGATCATTTGAAGTAATTTTTAATGATAGATCACCTATGATTTTTGACATTTAACTGAGGAGTTAATGAATTAAGTGACATTGCTATACCAAAAGTCCTTTCCTTCCCATGTACGTATTTAAGTAAATGTGTTTTCTTGGCACTTATTTTTAAGATGAAAAATAGGAGCAGACATGACACCCAGCCTTGTCACTCTACATGAACAGGTGGTGTTTCCCTATGGGTACAGGTGCTCACTAAAAAGTTCCAACCATCTCATTAGCAGATGCAATTTCAATAAAAATGTACCTTTATCATTTAGCAATTATTTATCAAATCAGCAATACATATTGTGTAGATAAGTTAATTTTATTAATAAAGGAAATTCCAGAAGAATGTTTTAATACTTAGATGTTATATTAACAGGAAATTAAAATTTTTACTTAAACTTTATTTTTAATGTTAAGAAGTATAATAGTGTAGTCAATAAAATACTTTCAATCATAAAAGCATATTACATTGGGATAAAATTCAATAATTGAGGACAATGCAAGGAAATAGACTTTTCACTGAGATAGGAATTCAAGGAGGAGAATTATTAACATAAATTTCTCACTGTGAAAGAAGAGTTTAATCATATATTTTAACTGGGTAAGAACAAGTATAAATCACTATAGTATTTAGATTTCTTCGGGTATATATAGAAGATTAACGTATTATTTCTATTGTAATATTTATAATCTTCCTGGAATTATACCCTTCACAGGCATTAAAATGTGGAAGCTGTCCATAGCTTTTCAAATTTCTTTTAGGGGGTACAGAGCAAAATGTTTGAAGACCATTAGTCTTCACACTGGACTCAACAGCATGAAACCTGTGCTCTGCAGTCTGACCTTCGAGGCTCTTCAGGGTCCGGCCCCTTCCTACCTCTCACTCTTCTTCTCCCACAGACCTGGGGCTCCGGCCTTGGCCAACTCTTCTCTTTCTCACGTGCAAGTCTTAAAAAAAAGCCACTAGTCTCTTCTAAAGGCCTGTCCTGCCTTTTTCTATCAAACGAGGGCCTCCCATTTCTTCCCACTTAGCTCCTCCAGCAGACTGTCACTGGTCCCCCAGGGCAGGGGGAAGTTTCTTCCTCCTCCGTGGCCCCAAAGCACCAACAGGTCCCTGTGCCCCAGCGCTTACAGGCTGCAATGACCCCACTGCTCTTCTAGTCATTGGTCTTTCCTACTGTTTTGTGGCCTCTCCCACCCACCTTGGCCTCCTCAAGCTTCTGAGCACATAGTAGGTGCTGATAAGTGTGTGTGGGATGAGTAACGGGGTGGAACAGCCCCTGGTGTCTTCACTCTTATATCTTTATCTTTAATGTTTTACGTATTTCAAAATCAACCATGCCAACCGTCCTGCATCTCTCAGCCCAGCCTGTTTGTTACCTTTCGCTGCCCTGCTTGGGCCCTGGAATGCCTTCAGCCCCGTTCTCACCAGCACTTGCCTGATGTCGCGCCCCCGTTTGCCAATGTTCCCGGGAAAGTCAGCAATTTGGAACTCGCTGAGCATTTTCTCATAAAAAACGATGTTTGAGGCGGTGGTTGGGCTACGCCCAACTTACAGCTTAATCTTCCTAAATGTAGTGAAGACACTAGATCCCTGCAATTAAAAAAAAGAAATCAACCAGAGTAAAGCCAAAAACAGTGTTAATAGTACGTGTTTTTTTAGAAGATAAGTTCATGAGCTTCTATTTTAAAGAGAGGATGTGGTGAATGTATCTTTGCCCGATGTGGACTCAGCAGGTGAGACAGACATTAGCAGTCGTTGGACACCTGCTCTGCGCCAGGAGGCGGGGCGGGGGCGCGCCGCCCTCTCTGGCTTAGTCATCAGTGTCCGAGGGCAAGAAGGCTGGCGGTTGGATCAATTTCTTTCTTCTTTCCTTTTCTTTTCACCAACATGAAAAAGGCCTGGATGATGGTCGTTGATTAAAATTACAAAATATAAAACCCTATCCTCAAAGAAATCATGGGCACACACAACTGTGTGGTGATTGCGGGGCGGGGGAGTGGCGTAGGTGGAAGTCCGAGAGGGTATAGGAGGGATAAATGGTAATGGAAAAACTACAATAAAAAGGAACTATGACCAACCCCCCCAAAAAAATAAAAAACGTATCCTCTGCTCCCACCCCACCAGAGAAACCTGAGAACAGAATCTAGGTGCTTGTGAAGAGACACTGGGGATGGGACTAAAAGGTGCTGGTCTAACAGGGAGGACGGGACGCGGATACAGACGCGGCGAGGCTCCGAAGCCTGTGCCCAACCGCCCCCCGGGCCCAAGGCCAAAGCCAGAAGGTCTTTCTGCTTCTCACCAGACTTTACAGTCTTCTCATCACCTCATTCGTAGGTTCCATCAGGCCAGCCTGCACAATTGATCCCAGATCTGTCCACTTTCCTCTGACCTCACAGCCACACGTTGCTCTAGCTGAACCACCGTCCTCTTCTTCCAGGACCAAAATAGTCTCCTAATGTATCTCCCTGCTCCCCTTTTCACCCCCTAAGCTCCTTCCTCCCTGACAGCCGGCACGATATTTAAAGGTCAGATGGAAGCAGCCCTCCACTGAACCACGCGGAACACGGGACATCCCATTGTCTCAGGATGAATCCCCACCTCTTCTGCGGTCCCTCCGAAGTCCCGTTCTGGCCTCCACCTAGCTCTGCACCCCATCTCCCACCACTGGGTTCTGGCACCAGGCTCACTGCCTTCAAGTGGGTACTAACTCATGCTGCCTACAGAGCCTGCCCCGAATTCTCACTCTGCTTTCTCCTTTCCATTAGATTAGCCAATTTTTGGTGTATTTTTCCAAGAAGCCTTCTCTATCAGCTCGAGCTAAGGTTTCTAGTACCCTATCCTCATTACCTCATTACATGTTTCTTTTCTTTTTTTTTAAATCCTCACTGGAGGGTATGGTTATTGATTTCAGAGAGAAAGGGAGAGGGGGGGAGAGAGAAACATAGATGTGAAAGAGAAACATCCATCGGTTGTCTCGCCCCGTATATGCCCTGACCGGGGATTGAACCCACAACCTAAGTATGTGCCCCGATTGGTGATCAAACCCACAACGTGGGTATGTGCCCTGACCAGGGATCGAACCCACAATGATCTGATGTACAAGACAAGGCTCCAACCAACTAGCCACCAGCCACGGTCACGCTGTTCCTTTTCTTCAAAGCACCTACATTTATTTATAATTGTGTTTGCTTACTAATGGTCACTTTTCCCTAATAAAATAGAATTTCTAAAAGGGCAGGACCCATACCAGTTTGCTCTCAGCCTATGCTCCGAGCCCAGCACTGTGCCGGCATCTGGAAGGGACTCACTCGTGCTGTGTGCTAGCCCCAGCCCCCGGGCACCCAACCCCTGGGAGCCTCCACTTGCTGGTCTGTTAAATGAGAGCGATGGTGCTTCGACCTTTGTGAGTGAAGTTAGTGAAGTTTGGATGAGACGCTAAGGTATGCAAACCACTTTGAAAACAGTAAAGCACACTACAGCCTTGTGATCAATCACTTATGCTCCTACTCAGAGCCAAAGAGGAAGTATAGTCACACCCAGCCTGCCTCTCCCAGCTGCCAGGTGCTGTCAAGACTTTCCAGCGAAGTGTGGGCTTCAAACCAATGGGGGATCGAATAGACTGCTCTCTGCAGTTGGCTGCACTTCCAGCCCGTGCAGGCATGGTTAGAATTAGAGTTCCAGGAGCTCTGTTTCACTTCAAAAGGATTCCATGGTACGGTCCACAAACCACCTGAGCTGTGCGTCCAGAAGCAGATCTTGGGGGCAGGTGTTTTTATTCAGGCCCATTCACTTCTTTTCCTACAATATCAGGGGTGTCAGTTTCTATTATACTCATTATTTTCAGGTGCCAGGTGAGAAGAGATTTTGGTGACCACCGAGCAAAATGCATGGCTCTCACCTGCTGTCATCCCTCCCTAAAGGAACAGTCGCTTGGACAAATTCACCTTAGCAGAGCCAGGCCTTTTACTAGCAACCAGAGAACAGTCTGTAATGGGGAATTACTCTGCCCATGCATCTCTCCGAGGGAAAACATTCTTTAACTTGTCAAGACAGTGCAGCCTCCTAGGAGAAGCAATAGCAAAGTCAATTTCTCCATTCTTGCCACTAAGGGACTTGAGACATACCTCATTGCAGACCCAAAATTAACAATCCATCGGGAAGAGGAGGTGAGCCCCCTGGGAATGGACAGGGACATGTGAGCGAGCTGAACTCAAATCAAAGCTGAGCCTAACCCGGGCGCTTACAGATTCGAAGCCCCATCACCTGCTTTTCTCCAGGCTCCTTCTGATCATAAAAACTTCTCACTAGGCAGAGTAATAATAATAGTGCCGACATTCATCTAAGCCTCAGAGACAGCTTTTTTTTTTTTTTTTGGCTCCTTTTTTATTTATCTAGTGATTTCCAATTTTAGCCAGCACTGCTAAGGGGCCAGGAAAGCCATCAGGCTGCTTGGCGGGGCTCTTCTGAGGGAAAGAAAAGCCCAAGTCTCCAAGCACAAAGTGCAGTTGGTCCCGAGCAGCACGAAGCTCATTGCATCCCCCCCTTCCAAGCCGTGGATGAAAATGAATACATGTGTGTGCTGGGGTTGAATTTTCAGGGAAAGAGGATGCAAGGCGTGTGATCCCTGGGGCCCCTGAGAATGGAGCCTCCTTCAAAAAGATTCCAAAGAGAGTTTTCTCATCCTCCACGTTCATCTAGTCCTTCTGCTCCAGGGGATTTCCAAGTCTTGCACCCCACCAAGTCTGTCATGCCACTCGTTGTAAGAAATTGTTACTTTTGGTACCGGTCAGAAAGAAAACTTGCTACTAATGAAATTGTGAAAACTACGGAGAAAGACCCCGTGCCCCTCCCCAGGCCCCTCCCGGCCACCAGTCTCGCTTCCCTCCCGAGCCGCCTCTTCTCCCACTTGCTCTGCCTCAGATTTTCTTCCGGTCACAGCTCACCCGACATTTGAATGTTACTTGCTATTGACCACCCAGTTCGCGTAAATTTGGAAACGATATTGTGAGCTCCCTATGGACAGGGCTCACGTTGGTTCGCTGGGGGTCCATCGGAGCCTCGGGCAGCTTCTGGCCAGGAGCGGGTGCGCGGTAACTCTGGGCTGAGAGCACGTGTCCTTGTTAAAGCCGGTCTCAGAAGGCTTCCCCAGTGCCTGGGAAATAGATACGTGGCTTTTGCCTCAATGAGAAGGAAAAGACAGCGACTGGCAGAATTTTCCAGGGGCACGTCTAGACTTAAATAGTTTTTTTTAATTGATGAAGGGTGCGGAGAGAGAGAGAGAGGCTTGTTGTCTCACTTATTTATGTATTCACTGGTTGCTTCTTGAATGTTCCCTAACCAGGGATCGAATCACAACCTTGGTGTATCGGGAGGACGTTCTAACCGACTGAGCTACCCGGCCAGGGTGCCTTCCATAGGTTTTTTTCCTAATGCACCTCTCCATAAAGAGGTGGTCCCATTCTCCACAGGAATTGTGGGTATTTCCAGGACTGTCGTCTCTCACTCATCTGTTCAGTGAACGTGTGCTGAGCTCAGGTACCAAGCATGGAGCTAAGCCCTGGAGCAGATGAGTCAGTCACTGACTTTGCCCTCCAGGAGGGCGATATCTGGAGGGGAGAACGTCAGAGTGGCAATGAGCACCAGTCCTAGGCAGCAAGGATGAAATGGTGGACAATGGAGAAGAGGAGGCCATGAATTGCAGGAAGAAGATGAAGTTTCACTGGAGTTTGAGGAGGACGTTGAATGACCAGGCAAAGGCACGGAGTGTCAAAAATAGCACACAAAAATATATAAAGACTTTCAGCAGGGTTGGGGGCAAATCAAATGTGCTCCCTACAGTGTATGGGGCTTTTCTGAGTAGAGTAACATTTGCTTATTTTTGGTGTCTCCAAATGTTTGTCATCCCAAAGACTGGTCAGTTAGGGGAAACTGAGGCAGCACAACACTTCACAGTTATCTCTGTGTGCTCCTTTGTCACTCTCTCTGAATAAGAAAATAGCATCAAGTCTATATGCGCCCCAAGATGCCCCCTGATCTTATCCATTTGAAGAGTATTCATCCCAACGCACAATGTATCCGGAGCAGTTCAGGTGCACCCTGAATGCTCCATTCCACCTCAGCCCCTTACAGCGCCCAGGCTCCATGTCATTCACTTCTTTCCTTTGAAGGTGCATGATGAAAGCATTCTGGTCCCGGAAAACTGCTGCAGGCCAGGTCGGCAGTAACCGTGGTTTGTCGCCGTTTTTAAGAAGGCATGGAAAATCGTGAAAGCTACAGACTAGGTCTCAGGCAGGATTCCCAGCGGGGTCCCCTCTGCTTGCTGTCTGCACCAGGTCTCCAGTTTTTATTCTCAAATCCCCACACCCACAGCGCTTCCAGTCTACGATGGGTGCCCAATGCTGCGGCTCACTGACGAGATGCCGTGTGAAGCGATGGTGGTGCAAGATCTCAGCCCCGGCCCCACAGCGTTCCTCTGTGACCCTGAGTGGCACGTCGGGGCCATCTGCTGCACACTCAGCAGGAAAGGGCACCGTTCGTTTCACACCAGAGTGAGTGGGGGAGCCACATCCTATAATGAGACTGGAACAAAGAGTAAGCAACGCCGCCAGCGACATGACTGGGCCAGAACACTGCAGCAGGTGCACCTCTGAGCCCTCTCCCGGGGAGACCCCCCGCCACCAACCAGGAAATGTCGCTCAGGTGGCTGCCTCTCCCGTTAGCTTACTTCAAGTCAGCAAACACCTGTTGCCCCCCCACCACCACCACTTCTCCAAAGCAGACCCTGGGTCAGGTAGTCAGGTTAGAAGAAGACCCCATTTCCGCCCTTAAGCGATTTATGGTCTAACCCTAAACTCTGAAACATGAACTCCCGGAAGTGGAGGGTAACTGGTTCAAAGCCACTGCATTTGTAAGTGACTGAGCCAGAACTGGAATCCAGGTTGTTGTTGTTCTTGTCATTGTTGTTTATTTCAAAAGAAAACCTCCCCCTTTTCAACCGCAAACCTCCCCCTTTTCAACCGCACTGCAAACTCTTGTCACATTGTAATATAATTATTTAGAATTGTTTTGTTGTTAAAATTCACTTAGGTCCACCTAACCTAACAGGCAGTTAGCAGAGACACAAGTCAGGCCGTGGAGGTATATTATCAGTGTTGAAAATAGTCACATATATTAAAACACATTTTATGTATTTAAAATAAAAGTAAAAATTGCACCGGCTGGTGTGGCTCGGTGGATTGAGTGTCGGCCTGTGAACCAAAGTGTTGCCAGTTGGATTCCCCAGTAAGGGCACATGCCTGGGTTGCAGGCCAGGTCCCCAGTAGGGGGCGAATGAGAGGCAACCACATATTGATGTCTCCCTCTCTTTCTCCCTCCCTTCCCCTCTGTCTAAAAATAAATAAAATCTTTAAAAATAAATTAAATAAAATTGGTTTATCTCTGGATGATTTGAATGATATTTATCTTTTTCATGTTGTTCTATATTTTTTAATGTTCTAAAATGAGATCTCATTGTATCTATATTTTTTTAATTTATTTTTTTTAATAAAATAAAATAAAATATATGTGAAAGTGCTTTGTAGACCATAAAGTGCCAGGAAGTATCAGCTACAGAAGTCATTGCAAGGTAATAAGCCCCTCGATGCATGGATTAGGTCAAGTATCAGGTACAGAAGTCATTGCAAGGTAATAAGCCCCTCGATGCATGGATTAGGTCAAACTACGCTGACAGTCAATGATGACAAATGCCCCAGCAAGGAGCTGCTCTCGGAGCCATAAGGTAGTGGTTGTCGGGGTCACGCCACCTTGGACTGGGTGAGCCCAGCTCTGCCCAGCTTCACCTGAGAGCATGGCACACTGGTGCCACAGCCCCATCAGATGCTGCCGTGTCCAGGGAGGTGCAAGTCTCCCAGACTCTGTTGGCAAGCTCTCGTTTGATGGGCGGTTTCCTTTCTTTCTCTCCAGCAATGCCCAGGGGTACCATTCACATCTGTTACCCACCACCTTCCCTCAAGGAGTCCTGGTGGAATTTGGGTTTTAAGGACACCTTGCATGTGAATGTGGGTCCCCAGCTCCTTGAGCAGATGTAGCAGTGAGCTGACCGCTGAGCCAGGCACCCTGGAACCTCATCTCAGAGTCAGGCTTTTATTTGCCTCCTCAGGGACCAGCCTTGGCTAGTAAGTGCTCTTCCTCTTGTCTCAGAGAGGCCCCAGCATCCCCGCACAGACTTGCTGATCTTTGACTGGCCAACCCCTTGTGTATAGAAGAGTCCCCCTTGGGGCTTCCCCAGCAGTTCAGGAGATCAGCTGCCGATAGAACCTTCTAGGAGTTTCAACCTAGCAACTCCGGGCCTTCACACTTATCATATATCCAGGTTGCTGAAGGTGTGTATTTCTCACTTAATCCAAGGTTCCTTCTAGACACTCATTATATGACTACATGCCTTCAAGCAGTGTGCTCTGTAGCAGTGAGGTAAAGTAATATTTTACATTATGGTTTAAAGGTACATTCGGTTGCACAGTTATCCCATTTAATCCTCTCGGCAGCCTGG
Organism: Mormoops blainvillei; assembly: GCA_004026545.1. Taxonomy (NCBI): domain Eukaryota; kingdom Metazoa; phylum Chordata; class Mammalia; order Chiroptera; family Mormoopidae; genus Mormoops; species Mormoops blainvillei. Next base: position 17,928 of record PVJD01014329.1, on the reverse strand, counting down.
TGGGAAACATATTATTACGTATTTTGCAGCAACGGAACCAAAGCTTAGCAAGGCTGGGTGGTAAGTCCCAGATTAAAGTGTGAGACTCAACCTTTTCACGGTCTCCTTTAAATGACATCTTTCTCCCATGCGACCAGAAAAAGCAGCAGAAATAAAGCAAGACTCATTGACTCCCCCGAGGTCACAGAGCTCACAGGTGGCAAAGCCGGGCTGACAACCAGTCTTCTGGCCCCAAACCCTCGATCTTCTTACTGCACTTGGCATTCACTACAGATCACAGTGAACTGCACCCACAGCAGAGTTTCAAAGGTGAATGGTAAACAAAAGCGCTCTGCTTCGGAAAGGCTGGGACACACACATTTCCCCGTTGTTCCCGGGCCTGCCTAGCATGGTTTTCTGTGCGACACCACTGACATGGTCTTCTCTCCTACAGGGTGTGTGATAGCTGTGTCCGTGATCGAACAGCTGGCGCAGGTCCGCAACTCCACGATCCAGGCCGCCATGGAGAGGCTGTGCAGCTACGTGCCCGGTAACGGCGGGAGGGATCACGCGGCGGGGGCCCCTCTCTTTCTCGCTCATGAGTCACCCTGAGTGAATTTACAACCGACCCGTCCTTATGGAGGGACATCTGATTTTATTTCTGTAAATTGGTATTCTTTGGGTCTCCTCTAAATTCAAACAAACACAGGAAAATCACTGCAGGCGGGTTTATCCTCCGACCTTCCTTTCCTACCATGGCAGAATAATGGTGGTCAATCACAGTCATCGCGATCAAAATGATGAACAATTTTTAATGATTCATGTTCATCTGACCCCCTGCGCAGACCCAGATGCTTGCAGAGCCCAAGCACGAAGCTTTAGGCTGCGAAGACAACTGATCTCAAAATCCCAAATGGGGAATAACCTGGGAACATTCCATTGACTTGAACTGGGTCTCAATAAAATCCCTTACATATTCTGCAAAAGAAGGAGCTGGTTGGTGTTTTAAACAAGTCATATATTTGTTTTCCAATCTCAGTGGAAGGGACATATTCTTTTATCCCTTAAAGATACTGTTAGGTGAACAGGCACAATGAATAAACTTCCACGGGAGTCCAATGTTCATTTATTCAATGTCAAGAAACTAATTCATCAAGGACGCCCACTCTATTTTTCTGAGTAAGGCAGTTGGTCTAAAGGTGACTGCATCTTTGATGTATAGCTCACGCTGTGCGGATCGCACCAAAGTGCTTTCAGAGGATGTAGTACATGCACTTAACAAAGCCAATTTTTTTTTATTGTTTTACTTTATTTTTTCATTTTATTTTTTCTTTTGATTGACTCTTTATTGTATTTTTTTCCTCAAAGCCAAATTTTTAAAATTCAAAAATAAAGACTGGTAGAGGGTACTATACAAACACATATGTTGACCAAACCCTAGATTCTCCATTGCCAACATGTTGACATGTTTACCTCAGGTCCTTCTTTTGTTGAATTCGGATGACCTTGAAACACCCTCTGGTCCCCCCTACTGCCAGTCCCATTTTCCTGACACTGTAGAGAGACCCACACTCATGAATGTAACAGGGACTGTTCTCATCGAGCCTTATACTTTCACATTCACTTGTGTGAACACATACCCACTGTATGTGCTGCTCTGTGGTTGATTCTTTTAACCTATTCTTGGTAAACCAAATGTAGAAAATGACGCAAAATAAATGAATACTTTTAACACCTTGTAAACATAGCTCAGGTCAAGAAGGAACACAGACGCAGCCGCTCCAGAAGGCCCATCCATACACCCATCCCATCATAAATCCCCCATCCCCCGGAAAGGACAATGTCCTGGATTTTACTGTGATCATTTCCTTGCATTGAGTTATAGTGTTATCACCCAAGTGGGTATTCCCAGACCACATGGTCTTGACCAGTTTTAAAATTTTTGACGTCTATTTTAAGCTACAAGTCTCCTCTCCATCCCTTCCTTTTCCTTGCAATTTAGCTGTGGAATTTGCCCTGTGGGGTTTCCCTCGATTTTGCGGATTGCATCCCTGTGGTATAATTGAGCACATTTCTCTGTGCTCTGCAGTTTCTGAAGGCTGGCAGCTGTGTCCGGAGGCTTGATCAGATCAGTATGATTCCTTCGGCAAGACTATAAGTGCTGGTGTTTTCTTGCATCAGGAGGCCCTCATCAGTGGTTTTCTCTTTTCTCTTTTTGTGATGTTATCAGCTGTTGATGCTCAATGACCAGACCTATAGTTTGCAGGGGGTCACAAAATGGTGCTCTTTTAATCTATCATTTATATTTCACTTAGTAATTGAAAAAGAGAGGATCCGGTACAAATAATGCCCCTTTTTTATTACCAAACTCTTTTAATATAAAATCATAAGCATGTCATTCTGTAACATAACAATATCACACTCAAGCACACCACACAATGTTTTAGGTGAAATGCTCAAACTGCTATCTGTCTTGTGCAAGACATTCACACACCTACCAATCACACGCAAGCAGGCCTTACTTCCGCCAGACCCTGTGTGGAGAGACAATTCCTGTCCTCGTCATCACATTTTATAGCTCTTTTTCCCATAGTCCTTATTGGTACTGCTCATACTAAGGAAAGCAGGATAAATACTTAATTCTTTTGCTTTATTTGCCAGTTTTCAAAGAATTCACTCATTCATTCTTTCTATTATCATCCCAGAGTAGTCAGTTAGCTTTCTTTAAAATGCCTTTATAAACTCGTGAATTTATATGTATCTGATGTTTCAGTCTATTTCAATTATTATCTTTTTGAAGCTCAAATGGCCCCAACTTGGACCAGTGGGAACCTCCATGAGCCTAAGTAACCGCCGACAGTTTCCTTTCTGAGCTCTGTGGCGCGGTGCTCCAGCCCTGTCTCATACATTTCCAGCCCCGGGCTTGAAATCAGTCATTTCCTTCAGAAACCCTGGTTTCTTTGGGTGGGAAATAACATTTTAAAATCACAGTCTGGACGCAGAGGAATGTTCATTGCTGTCGAACTGATCAATCTTTCCAGGCCCCTTCAGCAGACACTGATGGAAATACACATACACATTTACATATCTAATTTTAAAATAATGTATCTCATGAGTTCATACACTCCAAACTCAGGACTACAGGGTTTTTTTTTTCGTAATCTCTTCTCTACATAGCTGTCACCTGCTTCTTTCCACACTCTAAGTCCTAATTCTCAAGGACAAAGGGATTTAGAGAGTTCAAATAGCCCATAATTCCTCATTTACCTACCTCTCATCATTGCACACAAAACAGCCTCAGAATATCAATTCTAATACTGTGACCATTAATATGTTTTATAATCATTGAGAGCAGTTAAAATTGCTCTGCTGCCCAGGCCCCCCCCCCCTCATTTAATCACTGCACTGCGCTATCTGAGCGCCCAGCCGCTACATGCGAGGCCCGCCCCTCTGCCTCCCATTTCGCGTCCCTGCCATCAGTGGCTCTGAGACTAATGGTCACCGCCAGCCCTTATGAGGGCGTCGGTCTAGTTGAGTTGTTGTCTCAGGCTCATTCCTTAGGAAGGGCTCAGGGGAAATATTCCCTGAATTTCTTGCATGTTTCATAACCAGCAGCCTGTGCCTTTTATACTTGAAAGTCAATGTTTTTCCGGATATAAAAATCCTTGGCACACAATTTCTTTCCCTAAGTAGCTTAAATATGTTCTTAAAAAGCCTAACAATAATCTAATTTTCTTTTTCATATAAGTCTGTTTTTGCCTAGAAGTTCAAAGGATATTTTTTTCTTTCTTCTGTAAGACTTAGTCATCTAACTAGAACACCTTGGTGTTCGTTGTTGTACATCGAAGCTCTGAGGATGCACTGTGCCCTCAACAATAGGGGGTTTCAAATACATTTCTTATAATTTCAGGAAAGTGTTTAGTATTTATTCAGTTTCCTTAATTTGGTTTTCTCCTTTGGGGATTTATATTATTCGTACTTTGAATCTTCTTTGCCTACCTTTCATATTTTGTCTATCTCTTGAATACTTTTTATCTCTTCATTTATTTTATATCTTCATTTTTTCCTCCCTTCCACCTTTCTATTTCTTTTAAGACATCAGCCATTTTTTTCCCTTTTTCTTCAGTTCATTCTAGTTTAGACTTCATTTCTTTTATAATCTTGTCTCTTCCTTGAGCTTTTTTCTGATGTCTGAGTTTTTCCGATTTTCATTTCTGTTGTTCTTTCATGTCTTATATCTTTTTACCAATGCTCCTCAGCTCATTTTGAAATATTATGTTTTGTTTTAACCCTTTTCTGGTTCGGCCTTCTGGTGTGCTTTTGCTGGCTGTAGGAATCTGGTTCTGCTCCTTACTCTTTTTTTTTTTCTTATAATAACTTTGTATGGGAGTTGACCTAGATACATTTCTGTTGCTCATTTTTATATGAGATTAGTTTTCCAAAATGCTTAGAAAAATAAGTGGTTCAGTGTAGCTTTTCTAAATTCACAGATCTCCTGCTTCCGTTGTTTCCGTGTAAGGTTTAAAAAAAAAACAACGCCGCTTGCTTTCTGAGATTTTCTGAGTCCATTCCTGTGCCCACTTTTTCCTGTTTTTTTCTTCACATTGCTTCAATCCTGTTCCATGCCGACTCCAAACTCAGTAGTTTCTCCTCATGGTGGCCCCTGTCCTACAAAGGAGCCCTGGCGGGTCAGTGTCTTGACTATGTAGGTGCCAGGCCACACTCGCTTTTTAGTGCTTCTCACGGGGAGCTCTGCGTCCACCTGTTACTGCGGTGGGCAAAGCCCCTCCAGCTGGCCCACCACGCTTCCCAGTTGATGCCTTTGAGTTATGTGGGGGTTCTCCTATCCTCGGGTTTATCTGACGTCCCTTGCTTTCCTCCACTTTCTTCCACAGACATTGATAACCCACAAGACGTGTGGCTGTGTGTGGTTTTACCTTGCCTATTGTATTTTGGGGTGATTGGGGATATTCTCTCTCTCTCTCTCTCTCTCTCTCTCTCTCATCTCATTGTGCCTCCAGAGACTCTGAAATTTTCTATCATGAGTCAGAAGGGGCCAAGATGGCGCCCTGAATACCAGCAATCTTGGTTTGGTTGTCTTACAGGGTGGGAAGGCATGGAAAGGGGGAGAGAGAGGGAGAGAAAGAGAGAGAGGTTTAGTAGAGAGTCAAAGAAATTCCAAAATTCTACTGCCTCTACCATCATCTTTCCAGAACCCTCCCATGTAGGGGCTTAAATTGACATCAATGTCTACTGGGTGTACTGTTCTGTGACTTTCCTGCAGCTGGGTGTTTCTGAGAGCTATACTCGCTTAGGCATGCAGACCTAGGTGAAGCCTCTGAATGACTCTACGGTTCTTCACCACATAAATATTCTCTGCCTTAGTCATCTACCTTCCTATTATTGGACATTCACAATCTATATAAACCTTACTTTATATTTTCATACCTCTAAATGAGGGAGAAAGGAGGGAAATGCGATGGAGGCCAGTCATGCTTATCAAGACTTGTTTTGATGGGGTGTCACGTCCATGTGATAGACCACACAGACAGATAACAGCATTTGTACCTTGAGTTTCATTTTCTCTTTTTAGGCACAGCTGTGTTGTCCAACATTGAAAGGTTGAGTAATAGTCTTATTTCCTAAATGATCCCCTCCTAAAATATTCATAAAGCATAAGCAACCCTAACCAAGACTGCTGGTATTCAAGGGGCCAGCTTGGCTCCTGCCGACTCATAACAGGAAGTTTCGGAGTCCACGGATGTACAGCGAGAGGCTGAAAGTCAGTTCCAGTGAAAGGGAAGCTGGCATTTCACCAAGGGAAGCAAAGTGGGTACTTTGGTTTTCAATGGTAGGTCACCTTTCGCATTTGGAGGAATTTCAAAGGATAAGGGAGGCTGTGATTTGGTGTTATTGGCATTATAATAATGAACGTTTCGCCTCTGCATGGAAATAAAGTACTCAGTTCAGGTGAAAGGCTCTCTCACTTGGCAGGCGTAAAGGCAGGTGGGCATGATTGTTTCCATTTTATGAGAATGTTAAACCATGCACAGAATGGTCACGTGAATTGCGGGATGACAAAGGTTGTCTGTCTCCTAGCTAAGGACACCTAGAAAATATAATAATCCTGGACCACAGAGCCTACCTGCTGCCTGCATTGCCTTCTGTCTGGTAAGCTGGGAGATGAGAGTCGGAGGACATGAAATTGTGTGCAGTAACACAGTTATTATTGTTTAAAAATGTTTTAAGCAGTATCGCTTGTACCTCCAAAGCTAAGCAAGTACAGAAACATAATCTTAGCAGAGGGAGCACAGAAGCCCTAGTGCTGAGAACCACCTCTCAGTACACCAGCCGGTCCTCCCTGGGCCAGGAAAACGGTTTTCCTGCCTTGTGCAGAGCATTTCTGACCTTCGGCTTCACCTCTGCTTTTGCCTCTGGCTCTCATTAGTAAACACCGTGGAAGGAGCTCAGACTTATTAATGGAAAAAATGATTAATAGAATCATTCTCGCTGGGGGTCAGAGGACTCACAGGCCCTGAGAGTCTTGCTAGAGCTTCATCTTCTCGGGTCACCTATGCAGAAGTCTTACCTCCGGATGGTAATACGGCAGCGAAAAAGCTCACACAGACTTAAAATGAGAGGCCGCGCTCCTACATTCCGCAGGTTCTGACAATCTGCTCGCTGCCTACAATATGCCAGGGTGGGCAGACGCTGGCTTACTGTTGTGAGCACGCAAAAACAGTTTACTCTGGGATTATTATTCATTAATTACTACATTGTGTTCCATACAAACAACTATAAACCCCCTTCTGCCCTCCCCTGTACGGCCACGAAGCTGGCTCCGTGGTCAGCCCATCTCCCTGTGTTTCGACTTCCTCACTGGTGGTTGGTGTGTATCAATACCTGCCACACCTGGGGCAGAGGAGGCACCAAAGAAAATGCCCCGAACACATTGAAATGCATACGACAAGTGATGTGGGCTTTTGGAGTAAAAGGTTTTAAACTCTTACCAAACTACTTACCATACCTGCGACGTTGGGCAGGTCCTCATCCCTCTAACCCTCGGCATCCCTTCGTACAAAATGAGGGTAAAAATAACCACCCCCCAAAAAGGTTCTTGTGAGGCAGGAAGTGATGGCAAATTGAAGGCGACTTACAATCTGGAACGGTCTAGGTTTTTTCTACACACCCTTACGGATACACCTAATGCCTGAGGACTCCGTAATTACTCTTTTTTTTAACCCTTCTTTGCCCTTGGCAATGGCCACTCTTGTTTCTATGCTGTTCCAAATCTTTTTCACGCTTTGGACATTAAATGCTCTTGCACCTCCCTGGGCACAGGCACGACTTAACTGTACATTTTATGTCACGTAGGTTACTAGCAATATGTTAGTGCCTGTCTTTTCTTCAGGGGTGTCAGTAACAGGGAGGTTGCCACCTTATGGTGGCTGCCAGGGTCTGTCTGGCTTTTTCCAGAGACTTTGCATATATATCTCTGCTCTGAGCTGTTCAGCGTCAATCTAGAATTTAAATCTTGGAGGGCCATCTCATGCCACACCATTGTTAGTGCTCCAGGAGCCTCTCACGCTCTCTCTCTCTCTCCCTCTCTTTCTCTTTTTTTGATTGATTTTATAGAGAGAGTGAGACAGAAAGAAACATCTATGTGAGAGGGAAACATTCACTAGTTGCCTCCTGTACACACCATGACTGGGAATTGAACCTGTAACCCAGGCATGTGCCCTGACTGGGAATCAAACCTGTGACCTTTCAGTTCACGGAACAATGCTCCAACCCACTGAGCCACACCAGTCAGGCAGCCTCTCCCTCTTAACCATCACTGAATCCACTTGAGGAAACTGAGAGTTGCACGATCCTGCTCAGAGAATGAGGACAACCTTGTTTCCACTTGAGCAAAACAAGGTTCTAAAAACACACACACACACACACACCAACACCTCTTATTTTACCAGAAAGAAAAAAAATTTCCTCTGCCTTTCAGGCAGTACTGCAAATTTATCAAAGAACACCCTAGTGTTAGTTTGTAAACAGCTCTGCTCTTGGCCACACTCATTCTACGCGAGCAATACATGAATCTTGCTTCCCAAGTGCTTCCCACATGACGTCGCATGCTCCAAACTTCCCAAATGGGGCAGTGAGGGAGACTGCACCCTACAGTTTACCTTTTTGATGAGGAGACTGCAACCCAGTCAGGGAAGGAAGCTGACGAAGGGCAGAGCCGTTAGCTGGGGCCGAAGCACAGGTCTGAGACTGTGACAGCTCAGAGCTTCTGAACACCCTGCACCGCAGCCCCCTAAAAGGAGCACCAAGGGAGGAGAGCACATGTTATTTTTAAACAGTTATAATGAGATATAATTCACATACCATGCAATTCGCCCACCTGAAGTGTGTAATTCAATGGCTTTTACTACATTCCCACAGGGGTGCCTCTCTGAGCATGACCAATTTTAGAACATTCTCATTATGCCAAAAAGGGACCACACTCATCTGTTATTCCCCTAAATTTCATTCTTCCCACTCCCTGAACCACCACCCATCCAACCACTGGTGGTGCCTATGGATTTGCCTATTCGGGGCCTTTCACATAAACAGAGTCGTAAAAGGTACGGTCTTTCGTAACTGCTTCTTTCACTCAGCGTGATGTCTGTCACGGCCATCCTTATTGTAGACTGTGTCAGGACTTCACTGTCCCGTATGCCGAATATATTCCTTTGTGTGCATGAGCTGAGTCCGTTTTGTTCATCCGGTCATTAGTTAATGGCCGTTGGGGATGACCTGTTTCCACTTTTGGGGCTATTTTGAATAATGCTGCTCTGACCATTCCTGTACAAGTTTTTGTGTGGATATATGTTTGCAGGCCTCCTGGGTAGACACCTGGAAGTGGAAGTATTGGGTCATGCGGTAGCTCTATGCCTAACTATTTGAGGAGTTGCCAGACTGTTTACCTCAGTGGCTGGCCGTTTTATACTCCCCCCAGCAGTGTGGGGTTCCAGTTTCTTCGTACCCTCAACATGTGTCATTAGCTGACATTCTTATTATAGCATCTCAACATGGGCGTACTGTTGTATCTCACTGGGGTTTTGAGTTACATTTCTTTAATAGCTGAGCATCTTTTCATGTGCTTATTGGCCATTTGCTTATCTTCTGTGGAGAAATGTCTATTCAGATGCTTTATTGAAATAGTTGGTACAATTCACCAGAGAAGCCATCTGGACCTAAGCTTCTCTTTGAGGAAACTTTTGATAACTAATCTAATCTTTTGTTATATGTCTATTCAGAGTATCTATTTATTCTTGAGTCAGTTTCAGCAGTTTCTCTTTCTAGGAATTTTTCCATTTCATCTAAGCTATTGAATTTGCTGTCATGGCGATGTTCATCGTTTTCTCTCAGAGTTGTGTTTTGTTTTTTGTTTTTTTAATTTCTGTAAGGTCAGAAGTAACGTGGGGATATAGTTTTAAGTTCTACTTCTAAAGCACAATGTGTTCAAAGTCTTGTGCCTTCTTGTAAAAAGAAAAGCTCTATGATGGTACCTCTTTTAATACAAAAGTAATACTGATATTATTTACCAGCAAGTAAAAGTGCAGAACCAGAGACAGTTCTGTGTATTTACCCTGTTTGTTCACTAACCCACCTCTAAGCAACGGCAGCCCTGTTTGAGAGGAGCGTGACAAAACGAATTCTCCTCAGGGAGGGTTTCCCATCCCTCCCCTGGACAGCCAGTCTGTCCCTGACTGTGCAAAGGTCTTGCGTGGAATTACCAGGACTCCACAATAAAGCCACAAACTGGACACATGGGAGCAGGGAGGTAGCACGTTTCGCTGTGCAAACGGGCCAATGCCCAGAGCTCTCCTCCCCTCTCCCACCAGGGGAGCGGGGTATGTTTGCCCGCGAATGTGTCCCCTGGCGTGGATGGCAGGGCACAGCCCCCTGTGACCGTTAGTCTCCTTTTATCTCTGCAATACCACCAGCAAAAAACAACTAGCCAAAGTGAAGTCTTTTTTCCCCAAATGAACACCAGAGAAGAATATTTTCAACAAAGCAGTATTTCAGATTATTTACTTTAAAGCGGGTCCTGTTTCTTTCAACGTCAACAACTGAGATCACCAACATTCAGCTATGCGCTGCTATAAAAAGTAAAATAAAACCCCAGAATTCAACTGTATTTTGAAAATAAACGGGTGATCTTTCGCATGTATAGTAAACAAACCGGCATCCACACAAAGCCAAGATGGAAATGCTATTTTAATGGTTACACTGACTGTAACATTTCCCCTAAACCCTTAAAATTAATGACTTGAATTAATGATCAATGAATCACTCAGCTTCCGTTCCTAGTAAAGATGATCGTTATTAACTCATGTGTTAAATTCATCCTCATAAAAAATATTCCATTTCCCTTCTTTGTTTTTCTTAGAAACACTGTTCTTAAAAGCCACCTGCTACTTAGTGGTTCGCACGCTTGGACCAGATATCATAAAACTGTGAGTATGTTGGCACATTGACCCAATTCCTTGGCTGGGACGTGGGGGGCAACAGTAAAACGGGTGGCTGCCTGCTCCGTTTCCAGCGAGGGGCACTTACGAAACAAGGACTTGACTGGAGTATTCCAGTTCTTGTCGGCAGTGACAAACTCCAACAAGACCCCAATCTTTGTCCCTGTAGGCGACGGCTCTCCTTGAATTGCCATGTTGAGCCATCTGGTTCAATTTCTCACTAAGAGCCTTTCTGGAGTAATGTCAACAATTCCAGTAAATGACTGGATCTTCTCGGCTGGATACAGGCCTTTGACCCCTTCCCCTGAGCTCCCCGACCTGCCCCAGCCCCTCCCTTCTCTCCCCACTGGGTGCTCGGGTCATAGTCTTCCCTTTGGTGCTCTGAGCCCCGGGGATTCCTGACCTTCTCCACCTCCCAGCCCCCACCCTGCCCCCCTTACCTCACACCTGCACTATTATCAATATTTGTCTGTCTGCCTCCTTTCTTTCTTCCTTTTTTCTTTTTTTAGCTTAGGTGCACTGGATCAGATAAATCATATTCTTATTCATAGAACTTTCTTATCAAGGACCCATACACGGCTTTCTTATATTTATTACTTAAGTAATTACTTAGTTACTTTAAATTATGTAATTAGCTCCCAAGCCCGCCACTCCACGTTCAGGACCTTGACAATGACTTACTCTAACCAGAGTGACCCTCTTATTCTCACCCTTTTTTCCACCCATGTGATAAATCCCACGTTCGTCTTTCTCTTGCGTTCCTTTTTCTGTAGTTCCATTATACATACTTACCGTATTAATATACTCAATTATAATGATATAAAAGTAATATATGATAATCTAAGCTACAACTATATAAAATAATTGTTAACTAATAACATTTATTATATATTCTTTTAAAACATGTCTTTTTATCTAGGTTATGTCTTTACAAGGAGTGTCACATTGTACATAGCCTTTTGGGGTCTGCCACCTCAGGGTGTGCCCGCAGGCCCCCCGGAGCCGCGGCACTGCCATCGTCCGCCTGCTCTGACTGTGGGATATCCCATGGCGCCTCTACAGGAGCCGAGTCCTTCCCTCTCCTGGGAAGGGCCGTTTGGGTTGTTCCTTGGTTTTCTCTCCTGCAAATGGCTGTCCTATGAATGTCCTTACATGGCTCCTCGTCCCTCTGCCAGCAGCGTCCCTCCCCCTTGCCCCACAATAGGGGAGAAGAGAGTTGCAGAATTTTTAAAGGCAAAAGAAAGTCTTAACATCCCACAGGCCATGAGATCCTCGATGCCCCGCCATGCTGTGCGCCTGCCTCTGTGAAGATCGACCTCACTCTGTGAGGACAATGATTTCTCAGGGTCCCCGGGCTGTGGGTTTGGAAGGCAGGGACCCTGACTTCTCAGCTCACACCTCTATTACTGCCACTGCCCCTACCTGGAGTCCCGACCTGCAGGCTTGCCCACTGGCCTGCAGGTGCACAGCCGCGCTGTGGCCGGCCAAGTCTCTCTCAGGGCAGAATGAATCGTGGCCTCTCCACCGTGAAATGCCTCATGCCCTCTGCAGGGTTCCTAGACAGGCCCTGGCAAGGCTATTAACGAAGGGTCCCCAAGGACACTTCCAGCCTTATCTCTGGCTGCTCCACAGCACATCACGATCCAAACTACTTGGAATCCCCCCACCCCTAAGCCACACAGACACACTCCAGGAGATTTCGGTCTCAGGATCTGGGCACAGGGGTCCCCTCTGCTTGGTGCACACCAACTGTCTGCCCTAGGCAAACCCTACTTCCTTGGACCGAAGCTCCAGGGTCACTCCCTCTGGGAGCTTTCCTGGCGCTCTACCGGCTAAAATACTCATAGACACCCTGTCACCACCACCACCACCAACACACGCATGCACACACATGCACACACACACACACACACACACACACACACACTCCCAGTACCCTGTGTAAACCCCCAACACAGCACTTATTACATCTATTTGTAACTTAATTCTCTATTTACCTTTCTGAGTTGCTAACCAGATTGAAAACCTTCTAAGGGCTAGGTAGGACTACAGTTTATTCATCTCTGTATTTCTAGGTACTTAGCAAAATACTAAATATATGGGAAGAAGGGAGGGAGGGGGAGGAAGGAGAGGGTTTTGTATTTCCAGGGCTTCATGCAATACTTGAGCATAGAAGGTCTTCGATAAATATGTGTGTAATTAATTAATTATTAAAAACACTAAGTTATTATTACAGATGAGCAATGAAGAGACTGTGCCAAAGAATATTACTTAAAATATATATTTTTAAAAACACTTTTTAGCCTATTCAGTGAATCTGTTTACGTACCGAGCGTGAGCCAGGTGCTCTGGGGGAAATGTCAGCTTGGCAGAAAGGGTCCGCCGGGAACTAGAGGGTAAATGGAAAACAGTCACAGAAGCCAAGAGACCCCCAGAGAGCCAAAAGGAGGTGCCAGAGATTGGCTGCGAGGCATTCTGGGAGTGCAAGGGAAGTGGCCTGGGATCATTGGGAAACCAGCCATCTTCTGTAGCTGGCTGGAGAGTGTTGAGTGTGGGAGCCAGATAAACACAAGGATCGGAGAGAGGACAGACAGACACTGCACTGGGTACTGCAGATGGGCATTGTCAAAAAGACAGTCCCCACGGCAAATAACTACGAGCAGACATGGGACACTGAGAAAGAATGGGCCCAGCAAGCCACTGACAGAGGGTCCCTCCCGAGTAGGTGGTGGGAAGGGGAGGAAATGTTTTTCTTCGAGATGATTCCAAGTCATGAGATGACTACTTCTCACAAGTATGGGGTGGGCTGCTTTGAAGAAGACAGATGTCATCAATGGTCCCCATTTGGGGGTCCTATTTTCCCGGACCTGTATTAGTAGTTTGCTGATCAAAATTTCTCCTCTTATGGCGTGCTCTTCAGACAGCTTGTTTTAATCAATCAGAGGGAGCCCTTGCCCTGACCAGTGTGGCTCAGTGGGTTGGGCATCATCCTGCAAAGTGGAAGTCACAGGTTTGAATCCCTGATCAGGGCACATGCCGGGGGTGCTGGTCTGGTCCCCGACTGGGGCATGCACTAGAGGCAACAGATTGATGTTCCCCTCGCACACTAATGTTTCTCTCCCCCTCTCTCCCTCCCTTCTCATCTCTCTGAAAATAAATAAATAAAATCTTTTTAAAAATCAGATATAGTCCTGGGTAGAAGTGGGCCCTGAAAGTGACGACCTTGTGATTTAGTTTTACTTGAACTTCAGACCTTCGATATTAAGCATTTCCTAACCCACCTCATTCTCTCTCACCAGTCAATTCTCAGTGATTCATGGACTAATTACTCAGCAATTATACTTCTTAGCCGCAGGCAAGCCACGGGATGCTTTTAGGAAGTGGGACGCCTGGGCATTCAGGTTTAATCCCCCCGAGAAACGGGGTCGCGCAGGGAGGCCTGCTTCGAAGGGCGGCCAGTCCCAGCCAGGGGCCACACGCTGGGCCTCCCATGCTTGGTCCGCTGCACCGCAGGTCAGCACAGCAAACCTGGCCCTGCACTTCTGCCCGTCTCACCTCACTTGCTGGAATCTATTCACGCCCCGACTAAATCATAAAATTCTGTCTTCTGAACCCAGGAGTTCTCAGAGGTCAGGGGAGGCCTCAGCTAGGAACATTTGGAGAAGAAAAATGCAAAACAGGGTTTCTAACGCTTACCATACAGCTGAAAGATAATGAATGATTTTTCAGACAGCAAAAATACCAAGCAATATAACAGTGCCACTCACATGATAATTACAGGATTTATAGAAGCGACTGACTTCATAGGACATTCTAAGGACTGGGGTCCGGAAATGGGATAAAAGCAGTAAGTTACGAGAGGAAAAACTTCTTTCACTGGTGTGAGTGTATCTCTGTGACTATTACTTACATTAATATCTGAAGTCTCGTTTGAGCATGATGTCAAAGGTCTAAATTTGCCTTCGCTGGGTGGCCCGCTTGATTGGAGCGTCAGGCAGTGCACTTAAAGGTTGGATTCCAGTCAGGGCACGTACCTAAGTCGCAGGTTCTATCCCTGGTTGGGGCACTTATGGGAGGCAACCTATTGATGTTTCCCTCTCTCTCTCCTTTCCTCTCTCTCCAAAATCAATAAACACATCCTCTGGTGAGGATTGAAAAAATAAAAAATAAAATAAAAAGGTCTAAATTTGATAGCTTTCACGTGTGAAAGGCTGTTACTCTATCCGTCTGCTCACTTAACCCTGACCTTGACCCCTTCCTCCGGCTTATGGTGACTGTCATCACTGACTCCATTCTCCTGTAATCCGAATTCAAGTTGCCCGTTAGCTCTGCTGCACGTGTGGAGGTTTGCCCTCCCCCACGTGGCTTCCTCCTGTGCCCCTCTGTCCTTGCGAAGGCAGCAAAAGGAATACAATAAATTATGCCACGACCACTTGGGTCCTACTTGCCGCTCTGGGGAAAAGGAAACAACGCTGGGTGGGGATGGTTGTTACGAGTTTGGAGATTTCGCACGGATTTCACGAACTGTGTGTAGCTTACACTTTCTGTCCCAGGCCTGGCCAAGAGCACACGGGCTGCGCTGTATGTTCTTGCGCGTTCTCGAACGGTCTTTCCTGGGCTTGTGAGGCCCCACATTTTTAATTCTGTCCAAAGAGGTACTTCTCACTTTTACTCTCTGACAGTGAGGCTCCAGTCTCAGAGGACCCTGGGAGGGACAGCGGGTGCCCAGTTCCCTCTCCCATTCCTCAGCTCGGGGAATGCCAGCCGCACTCTCTGACTGAAGGGCCCCCATTTCCACTCTCACATTCAAGTTCACTTACTTGGCAATGTGCTCTCTTGGGGGCGGGGGGAGATTACAGGTTTGGGGCACCATCTGATAAGTTGGTTCTGGTGGTCCTGGATTGCCACAGATTCAGTATTGACTATAGATGTAAATAAATAAAGAATAAATACATAAATAAGAAAGAAAGGTTAAACAGAACTTGTTTCTCACCCTCCGGAGTCCACTAAATACTACACCCCCTTAAAGACAGAAGTCGTCAGTTAAACAAGTGGACCCTTCAGTGGAGGACAGATGTGTGAAAATAGCCTTCTTCCCCTGATTCAGTGACCCTTGGCAGCCATCAGTTTGGTAATGGACCTTTCATCTGTCACAAACGGCTTATCCCACAGCTTAGAAGACATGGCCTCTTTAGGCCTTAAGTTCCTTCCTCTCCACCTCCCAGGAAGCAATCCCAGGGCCAAGCAGATGTCCCTCTGGACAAACTCATTTCCCCTCTTGCCTCAGGTGCTCACAAAAGGTTGAGAAGCCATCTTGCCAGTCACATTGTTAGTCTCATTCGGCTGGAGTGAAATTTGGGAGCCCGCAGTGCCACCCTATGTTCTCGCATAGCAGTGACCATCAAAATATTTGAAGGACTCCAAGGTGACCCCTCATTCTCTGATGGTCTTTGACAAGATACGGTTTCATCAATATAGGGCAGTTCTTCCTGCAGAAAGTTTTTTGGTATAAATTTTCATGGTCCCTCTCAGTACCTTTTGGTTGGTAGTTCAAAGATAAAATTGTTAAAGATTTTAAATGATCTGTTGATGTCCAGAAACCGTTAAAAGTGTTGCTTACCCACTAAAGTGAAACCAGGGTGCCGTGACTTTTCGTTGCCGTCTCGGTTTGGCTTTGCCTTTGTAAAGCTCCTTTGTTATTCTGCACGCCCAGGAAATAAAACAGGGATGGGAGTGGAGTCGGGGAGCAGCTCTCGTGACTGACAGCCTGGCTCGAGTCACAGTAACCCAGCTAGCCGGTAGTTCTCAAGGGCCAGTCACCCCATGTATGGGCTGCCACTGCCATCGGTCAGAAAAAAAAAAAAGAACAAACCCAACAACAAGAAACAATGTGGCCTTGCTTGTCATGAAGAAGAAAAAAATAGGAGGAGAAGGGTCAGGGAGAAAAGAAACGTGGTAGTAGTTGCAGGAGTCGTAGACATGGTTCATGTAATAGTGGGGAGGGGTGGATTCATTCTAAGGGAACCTACAACCTGTCGTGGAACTCACGGGCAGGAAAACATCCGGGCCTCGAACGGAGAGCAGAAACAGGACCGAGAAGCCACCAGGAACACCGGGCACCTGTTCCCAGCTTCCTTGCTGCACACCCTGCGTTCTGCCTCCTGAGCCCATCCTACAGGCTAGCTTTCCAAATGCTCAGTCCCCATGGCGGGAAATGACTTTATAGTCTCAAGTCACCATAGCTCCTCCCATTATTCTGGAAAGAGCCCAGAATGAAGTCACGCTTCATAACACTAGTCGCAAATGTCCATGAGAGAGAATCTGATCGAACAGTAGTCGAATGAGGTCCAATCAGCGGCAGGGAGTTAGGAAGTGTAAACACAGTTGCCAGGACCCCGCCCCTATGGACCAAGGCGGCCGTTAGCTAATCATGTGAGCTGGAAAAAAGCCCCCACGGGATCCTTCTAGAATCTATAGCTGTCCTTCCAGTTAGTCCTGGGATGTTACCCGCCTATGTTTCTGGTTTCTTTGTTTCTGTTGTTTTGGTGGGCTGGGGTTGGGTTTGAATTAATAATTTACTTGGAAAAGCTACTACAAGCCCACACTTTCCTATCCCTTCATTTGAAGCATCACATTACACACACTCTTCCTGGTAAGAGGCGTCAGTTAGAAAATGGATATGGAAAGGGTGTTTCCTCCCCTTCAAACCTAGACAAAAACCAAAGTATCTGTAGAACACAATCCTGACACCATCCCCAGGGGAAAAAGCCAACTCGATGGTATTTTCTTTCATAAGGTAAAGAAATGCTTACTTTAAAGGAAAGAGATGATTTGGCTTATGCCTAAGAAAATAATTTTAGGAGTTTAAGGTTATCTCATAAACGATTTTCTGCCCTCAGCCCCAGTAAACTTTAAAATATCGTTCCTACGAAATTACAGCCCTGCCCATTTTCCTCCCCTATTTGTATCTGTGGAGTCTGGGGCGGGCTGGGCCACCTGTGCCCCTCCCTGCCGCCACGATCTCATTCTGAATGTAGGCGAGAACAAGGCTGCGGGAGGCTGTTAGCATCCAGCATCCACAGAACTGGACTCAGGGGCTATGGTGCAGTGAGCTGAGGGTATTAGAATCCTTTCCGGGAGTTACCCGTCTTTGAAAGAGTTTCTGTTTTTCTAATGCCCCAGAGATCTTAGTAGCCTTTGTTTTGCCCCATTTCCCTCCAGGCTTGAGGCTAAGATGAGTGCTGATGTGGCGTGTCACACCCTGGAGTTCTGTCAACAGAAGCCTGGCCAAGCCTTGTGTCACCTCTACCCCCTTCCCAAGGTGAGTGGGTTTTCACCTGGAACGGTGGATTACAGTGACATGCAAGCCCTTTGGGAATGCTGTAAAGCGGGGCTCTGCTTCACTCACTCAGTGATTCGGGGACAGAAAGAGGCAAGA
>PVJD01014328.1:0-29622 GCA_004026545.1 Mormoops blainvillei | reverse complement strand
AGCCATAAGACAAGAAAAAGAAATAAAAGGCATCCAAATTGAAAAGGAGGAAGCACAACTGTCATTGTTTGTCATTGACATAATAGTGTACACAGAAAACCCCATAGACTCCACCAAAAAACTACTCTACCTAATAAGTGGATTTGGCAGAACAGCAGGATACAAAGTCAATATTTAGCAATCAAAGGCATTTTGTAACCAACAATGAAATATCAAAAGCAGAAATCAGGGAAAAAATCCCATTTACTATAGCAACAAGAAAAATAAAGTACCTAGGAATAAACTTAACCAAAGAGGTAAAAAAGTTGTACTCAGAAAACTATTCAACCCTGAAGAAAGAAATTAAGGAAGACACAAATAAATGGTAGTTTATTCCATGTTCATGGATTGAAAGAATTATCATCAAAATGTCCATACTACCCAAAGCAATTTATAGGTTTAGCGCAATCCCTATTAAATTACCAGTGACATATTTCACAGATATAGAACAAATATTTCAAATATTTATATGGAACCACAAATGACCCCAAGTAGCTGCAGCAATTTTGAGAAAGAAGAACAAAGCAGGAGGGATCACAATGCCTGACATCAAATTATTTTATAAGGTCACTGTAATGAAAACAGTCTGGTACTGGCTATCAGAACAGACACATAGATCAATGGAACAGAAGAGAGAGCCCAGAAATAAACTCATGTCTTTACGGTCAATATTTGACAAAGGGTACAGAAGCATAAAATGGAGTAAAAATAGCCTCTTCAACAAATGGTGCTGGGAAATCTGGAGAGATACATGCAAAAAAATTGAAATTCATTAACTTACACCACACACAAAAATAAACTCAAGATGGATAAAAGACTTAAATATAAGTTGCAACACCATAAAAGTCCTAGGAGGAGAACAAAGTAAGAAAATCTCAGATATTCCATGCAGCAATATTTTCACCGATATGTCCCCTAGAGCAAGGGACATAAAGGAAAGAATAAAAAAATGGGACTTCATCAAAATAAGAAGCTTCTGTGGGGCTAAAGAAAACATCCGCAAAATGAAAAGAGAACCAACCATACAGGGAAATATGTTTGCCAATGATACTTCGGACAATGGTTTGCTCTCCAAAATATATAAAGAACTCACACGACTCCACTCTAGGAAGACAAACAACCAAATTATTAAATGGGCAAAGGACCTGAGCAGACACTTCAAGGAGGACATATACAGGGCCCCAGAGACATATGAAAGGATGTTCAGTGTCACTAGCCATCAGAGAGATGCAAATTAAAACCACAATGTGATACCACTTTACATGAGTCAGAATGGCTATCATAAAGAAATCAAGAAACTCCAAGTACTGGCAAGGATATGGATAAAAGGGAACCCTAGTACACTATTATTGGTGGGAATGCAGACTGGTGCAGCCACTGTGGAAAACAGTTTGGAATTTCCTCAAAAAACTAAAAATAGATCTGCCTTTTGACACAGCAATTCCACTGCTGGGATTATACCCTAAGAACCCTGAAACACCAATACAAAAGCACCTTTGCACCCTCATGTTCATAGCAGCACAATTTACAATAGCCAAGAATTGGAAGCAACCTAAGTGCCCAACAGTAAAAGAGTGGATCAAAATACTGTGGTACATTTACACAATGGAATACTATGCAGCAGAAAGCAAGGAGTGACTACCCTTTGCAACAGCATGGATGGAATTGGAGAGCATTATGCTAAGTGAAATAAGCCAGGCGGTGAAAGACAGATACCATACGATCTCACCCCTGAGTGGGACCTAATCAGCAAAGTAAACAAGCAAGCAAAACATAACCAGCAATATTGAAATAAAAAATAAACTGAAAGTAATCAGAGGGGAGGAAGGAGCAGGATGCCAGGGGAAAGGGAGGGGAAGGGTCATCAAGGAACATGTATAAAGGACCCATCGACAAAGCCAAATGGGGAAAAGATTTAGGGTGGGAGCTGGGGGTGGGTGGGCCTGGGGAAATTGGTGGTACTAAGAAGTTTGGGGATGATGGGATTGGGTGCAGGGTGGAAGGGATAAAGGGGGGGAAATGGGACAACTGTAATTGCATATTCTATAAAATGTAACAACAAAAAAAGGAAATTAGTAGGTCTTCCTGACACTTCATGGGTTACTCTTGGTTCTGTCCCTTTTACAATGATGTTCCTAGTGGGAGCTGACTGGAGTTTAGGGTCCTATCATTTCAAGACCATGACCCACAAGGGCTCCAGCCTGGGGTCCCCTCAACCCTCAGGACAGCCCCTCTTCCAATGACCAAATTTCCAGCATAAGGAACATGGTTTTCAGGGAAACCCTGTCCTGGGGCATTTACACTTCCATTGTCAAGGCTTCCCACATTTATGACAATTATTAGAGGGAGTGCCCTTTGGTTTTCACTTTTGTGGACCTTGAGGCCATTGCCTTTGCAGGGCGGGTATTAACTGAGCATGCTTCTTCTCCTTGCATTTTTCTTTTTTTAGGGCCCGTTCCTTCTCTTCTTGATCTCTATTACAGAACACTGATGAAACTGTCCTTAGCATATTTTCTATAGAAGTCCCCAGTCCAATTCCTAACTTGTAATTTCTTTCTAATGTCTTGGTCCAATTGAGTCATAAACTTATCTTTTATTATTCTTCCTACAAGATCCTCGGGATCTAAGTTAGTATGTTCGATTATAGCCTCCTGCAACCTTTCTAAAAATGCTGTTGTATTCTCCTGGAGCCTTTGAACAACGGTTGCCTGTTTGTTATAATTGACTGTTTTTATCATTTTGCATATGTACTTTATTGGCATACATTATTGTTTTTCCCTTAATGCTCTCATTCTCAGAAGTTGTTAGGGCTTCTTGGAGGATTAAATTAATATCCTTCTAGGTCAGATCAAAAGTCAAAACTATTTTTTCCATTAATTTATAAATTTACTGGGATCATCTGTGAAGTGACCTGATCTGTCTTTAATACTTACTAAATCCTGTATGATGAATGGAGCCTGGACCCTTACTATCCCTTCTTGTCCTGGGGCTTCTTGTAAGGGATGGAGCCAAGGAAGCAGTTCCCTAGGTGATGGTCTACATTCCTTTCTAAGTCTCCTTGTCCTGTCTCTCCCAGAACCTAAGTACTCTGCATATGAATGTCCTGGTTCTGAAGCTGATGGGGCTTCAGTCTCCTGGGGTATTGCAGGTGGTGGTACAGGCTCTCCCTCTACCCCCTAGGGTCTGGTTCCTTTTTATTCATGACTGCTCAAAGGTCAGGATCTACCTTACAACTTTTAGATAACTCAGGATTATTCCCTAATGCCATAAAAGCCTGTATATATGGTATCTCTGTCCATTTTTCTTGCCTTCTACAAAATAAATCTAATTGTAAACTTGTGTTACATAATTTAGACTGCCATTCCTAGGCCAAAACTTCCCATCTTCTAATTTATGTTGGGGCCAAGATGTATTAGAAAAGAATATTAATCTCTTTTGCTTTAAAGTCTGTGGGTCAAATTTATCCCGACTTTTAAGGAGGCATCCCAGAGGTATATCTCATGGTACCTGAGCCTCAGTTTCCTGCCTGAAAGAAAATAGAAGAGAACATGGAAGAGACTGGGCATCTCCTGCTTCATCTCCCATATTTGAATACCTTTGGGAGAGAGCACCCCTTCTGTGACTGCGGGTTTCCCAGAATTAACTAGTCTTACTGTATAACCCAAAGCTGCCTGCCTGGAGAAGGTTTTTCTTCTAAGCCCCAGATTTCCAAAATTAATTGATCCTACTGTGAAAACCAAACCGGGTCTGTCTTTTTTTAACAGGCCCCTGGTGCATCTCTATTCTTGAGAGGGACACTTCTTTCTCCTTTGCCTTCATCTTCTCTTGGGGGGATTTCAAATGGAATCTCCATGTCCTCTGGATATACCTCTTTCTTATGTAAGCAGTAGATTCATAAATTATTAGCCCCGATTGACTGCCAGGTACCCTGCTTGTACAGAAAGTAAAGAAAGGATATAGCCACTAAGTCACTGGAGCAAAGACACCCCTGGTATTTCTTTCACAATTTCTAAATTTTTGGCAAGATTTTCTATCCAACAGATATGATTGATCATTCAAATACCTGAACACCTGCCAGGGCTTGGGCATTTCCCAATCTCTTTGGTCTTGAGGGGCTAAACACAGTAGATTTTTGAGTAGATATGGAATTCCCTCTTTGGCCCACATCCATACGGGCATTTCCCCTGGTTCCCCGAAATTTGTGTAGAGTCCCTGTGGGCAAAGTCAGGGTTCCTGGTTATTTTTATCAGTTTTTTCTATATATTTAACAAATTGTAAGCGCATGCTGAAGTTTTGAACAAAGACCTTTATGAGGTACATAAAAAAGGTGCCCTGGTCCCACTTGTTCCATAGTAGGTGGCAGACCAGTTTCTGGGTTAATAGGGTGGAATGTGAGGCCATAAACAACCTAAGAAAAAACTTTAAAACTTTTCCCTCTACTGGACCATCAGAGTCTTCCTGGAATGTTTCTGTCCACAGAGTATTACCACAGATGTCAATTAATAACCTCTGGCCACTACTGCTTCTGACAATGCTTATAAAGGCAACCTAATGGAGGGAACTCCTCTTGCCTTTTTGGATAGTATCTCTGATTTGAGGGATCCCCAGTCAGTTCTCCCTCTTGCCACTTGCATTATACAACATTTCCCCTCTTTGCAGCTCCTACCAAGGAAATTCAGATGCGAATAGAGATGCCAGAAGCCTCCTGGGGTGAAAAGGTTCAGCAAACTTCAAACAGGCTTATGATTTAAACTTATTTTTCCCCTAGCCATGTTTTAGAGGCAACAAAGCCTAGGAAATTTGTGCGGTGGGTATACCGCTTGTGTGCGTGGCTTCCAATGTATATTACATCTTTTGTCATTCCTAACTCTCTTAAGTGTCTTGGTTTCTCCTCTGGTTGTCTAAAACCATTAGAGGAGGGCTCAGAGTGCTGGGTGACCAACACTTATTTTGTACCTCACCAGGCAAACTAAATTTACATTACAGTGATGGAGTTCCCTAAGTGACCCTATTCATCTTAGTGATTAAAGCCTAGGCACTTCCACAAAGCCTTCGCTCATGTAGGGACACCCCAAAACTCAGACAGGAGGGAGGATCGTCTCTTCAATTTTGAGAGCCGGGGCAAACCCAAGCACACATTTCAGTTTATATCCTTTTTTCTACCTCCAAACACGGGCCTAGCATGGTAGAATACTCCCCTCCCACAGGCTGTGCTATAACTCACTAAAATAGGCAAAAAAAAAAAAAAAAAAAAGGAAAGAAAAGTCCCTAGAGGGACTTTATTTTAGGTGGCTGGAGACAAAGTGTGAGTAGTGAGCTGAGTCACAGCACCAGGAAAAATGCTACTGGGAAGATCTGAGTTCGGGAGCTTGTCCTCGGTTCTGGTCTCACTTGCCAGAAAGAAATCAGGTAAGAGTCAGAAAGTACAATGGAAATGAGGTAACAAGTTTATATATGAGACACACTGAGCACAAAGCTGCAAACAGACACCCAGCTAGTCTGAGTGCCCTGCCCATTGGGGTTTTAAGGGCTACATGCTTGCAGCCAGCCTCCAGGTTCCTCCTGTTCCTTCCACATCTGGACCCTGAGATTAACAAACAGCTTCAAAGGCTTCATTTCCCAAATAGTGGAAATAATAAAGGTTCCTCCTCTCCGTTTATCATTGTCCCTCTTGTGACCTTTGGAATATCTGTCAATCTGATTTGACTGGACTCAGGAATACTGAATTAGTAGCAAAACATGAGGTAACTGACTGGGCTCAAGACTGCCAAATTAATGGATAGGGCATATCTTCCTCCCCCTTCTTGCCTTGGTTTTCTATCTATCTTACCTAACATTTTGTAATGCATAAAATAAGGTGCAAAACTGCCATTCTCTGGCACATTTCCTCAATCCATTGAGATTTTGCTTCCCAGCAATTGTTGTCAATGACTTAAATAAACTCTAAAATTTCTATGCTTGTTTGAACACTTCTTACATTGACAATTGTATTCAGGCTTTGCAGCCTTTCAGCTGAACAACTTTGGACAGGTTACATGACGTTTCAGGGACTTTAGTTTTCTCATATGTAAAATTGAAGTAACAAGTATTTTTCAATAGAGAAAACAAGTATTGTAGAGGAGTAAATGAGACGATTCACAGTAACGCCCTTGGAATAATGTGGGCACATACTAAACTTCAGAAAAAGTGTTACTACCATTATTATTATTATTATTATTATTATTCAGCATTATCTTCATAAAATCCAATGTGGTAAACAGAGGCAAATCAATTTTATGGGGTCTAAAGCTTACACAGTAATGCTGCGGTGTGGGCTCCCTTAAAAACGCAATGTTAAAAATAAAAAATTAGGTACAGAAGCAACAATTCATTTTTTTAAATGGAAAAAGGAATCATAGCATGGTACAAATTTAAAAAAGTTAAATAAAAATTATTTTAAAATCCTGAAAAATAGCATAAATTATTTTATTAATTGACATACTCATTCTTTTTCTTTCCCCCTTTTTTTGGCTATATACTCTTTTGTCATTGGAGGAAAACCCATTCTTGTGGTATCACAAGAAAAAGATTTTCCTGAGACCTGCATGGGAGGATGAGGTACTGTGGTGAACTTTATTACTGATGCATTAATGATGTGACTTCACAATGTCCCATCACCATTCATCTCATCATGGAAAAAGTCAAATCTTGTCTTCAGTAGGGCCAGGATAAAGGACACTGCCCTGAGTTTCTACTCCATCTTAAAGTATAGTCCAGTCCAGTAATTAACTAGCTTAGTGTGTGCTTCCAGCTGCAGTCCATTGCTGTGCTGCAGTATTCAGGCTCCTTCTGGAGCCTTCCTGTGGAGTCTGCAAGACTTTGGAGAGAGGACACATGAGTGCATGTTGAAAGTGCAGGTCATGAGAGAGAGAGAGAGAGCTTCTTTGTTCTCCCTGGATTATATTAGTTTGGGTTTGGCATGGACCTGGTGCTTTTTCAAAATAACCAATCAACTTCCCAAGTTTTTGCAGGCTTTGATAGGTCCACTCCTTAGTTAGACTGACATGTATCTTTTGTCAAGCGCCTCCCCCTTCAACCCCCAACAATCCATGGTGGCGGGGTGGGGGGTGTGGGGGGGTGCAGGAAGCAGTGTTAATCCCCTTGATGGAACACAATGCTGTGTTTCCCTGGAGTGTGAGAAGCTGTAGCTTACTGGTGAAGCAAACAGGTTTATGCTCCCTGGCTTATTAAGCTCAATGTCTAATTACCTTCTGCTTGCCTTTCCCATCAATAATTAGTTAAATACTGATGATAACACTTTGATTGATTCTTTATAATGAATTTGGTTTTTTTCATAGCAAAAAGGAATATAATTCAATTTTCCTCTAGCACAATTGATCAAAGTTTATTTTTTATAGTCTTTGAAAGTGTCTTTCAACTTTAACATTGCTACAGGTAATATCATATATAATTTTTGGATTGTTGTCAAATTTGAAAAAATACACTTTTTAATAATTGAACAGTAAGATTTCTGAACAATTAAAGTTCTCTCATGTTGTAACTAATCTTAAATACTTGTTATTGTGGATGAAAAGGGAGACACACACTAAAACTGACAAGCTCAGGGGAGGCCTGCATGGTGGGCGTTACAAACTCAGAGACCTAAAGCAATGACATAGGATGGTCTGAAATTAAAGCTTTTTAGCTAAAAGCGGATCATAGCAGGTACTCAAGCCTTAGGCTTGTATCTCCCCTGAAAAAGGTCAATCTTTACCTTAACTAAGCTTATCCATCGCTTTTTTGCATTTATGATAACACGTCTTTGGAATATTGGGGTAATTTCCTTGTTTCCACACCCCTCACTGCACGAGAACAGAGACCACAAATCCCTTCAAGTTATTGTTACCCTGGTAATTGTTGACTATTAACCACCTATGTAAAAGAAGTACATGTCTATTCGTTTTACTTTTTATGCAATCCCAGCAATTTCACTGTTTTGCTCTCTTGTGCCTCCTTAAACTATCAACAGTGAATTTCATGTAATCCCCTCATGCCTCCTCCTTTGATTGTAATGTATAAAATAAAATGCAAAATTGCCATTCTGTGGAGCATTTTCTCAATCCATTGATATTTTGCTTCTAGGCAACTGTTATCAATTTGGCTCAAATTCAAAAATTCTTACACGTTTAGATGTTTCTTTCACTGACATAAAGAAAACCAATCATTATAAACCAGTTTGTCCTCATTGTAATGTTCCATTAGGAGTTTTTTTTAAATCTCTTTCAAATCACAAAGAAATATAAAACTTTTTCAATGAAATTATTCCTCTTCATTAAATAATCCAAAAACCTGTAAGAATCTCTCTCTTTAATGTAATGTCTCTTTGGAAATAATCTGAGTTTTGTTTTACAATTCATATCTTAATTCCAGAATAATTTCTATCTAATGATTTTATTAAAAAGTTTATGAGAGACCCAGCTGGGAGGTTCAGTTATAGCCTTGTCCCAATATGCCAAGGTTAAGGGTTTGGTCTTTGGTAGGGCACATACAAAAAGCAACCATTTAATGCATAGATAAGTGGAACAACAAATCAATGTCTCTCTCTCTCTCTCTCTCTCCCTCTCATCTACATACATTCTTTCTTCCTTCCTCTCTGGATCTTTCTCTCTAAAATCAATAAAATAAAAAACACATGAGAATCATTTTTGGGACGTCTGATCAAGATGATAACATAGGTAAACATGGCTCATTTCCTTGTACAAGCACATCAAAACTACAACTAATTATAGAACAACCATCACTCAGAATCAGCAGAAATTCAATTGAATGGAAGTCTGGCACCTACGAAATTAAAGAAACCATATCCATCCAGATTGGCAGGAGGGACCGAGACACAGATTGGGCTGGTCCCACATACACATGTGGTAGATACAAATTTAGGGGATGTATCTTGGGAGTGAGGAGTCCCAGTGTCACACCAGGCCCCACAGCCCAGGGCATAGGTGCCAGAAAGATAAGTCCCCATAACTCCTGGCCACAAAAACCAATGGGGTTTGAATCAGTGGAATAAATGTCTGGAGTCCTAAACAGTTCCTCATAAAGAACCCGCACACAAACTTATTCACTCCTCCTGAGCTCCAGTGATGGGGTAGCACCTTGAAAGTCACTAATGGCATACAGGAAGGGACTGGAAGTGTCTGGCATCAAGGTGAGAACTGGGGGACATCTTTCTTCCAGACAGAAAGGCACGCAGATCCATACACCTGGCAAGCAGGTGCCATATCTGAAACTCCATAAACTTGGATAACACTGTTTGCCACACCCTGGAGATCTCCTGAGGCTCTGTCCCCCCCAACCTATGGATATTAACAGGAGCTTTTCCATAGAAATGGCTAGTTTTGGTCCATGATTCACAACTCCCTAAATCCTTTCAAACAAGCAACAGTTGGCCTCAGTGAGCCCCCATCCCCATACCTCTTGCTAAGTGGCCCCAGGAATGGTACTAGCAGCAGGCAGCTTAGGTTCACAGCTTGGTTTTGCCTGGGAACCTCCAAGCCCAGCACAAGTAACAGCTATCTCAGATTGCTCAATAGCTCGGGCAGGGTGGCCCCAGGTAAAACACAGCTGGGGGCTTTCCTTAGCCTTCACCACCCAGAAAACCCCAGGGCTTGCAAACTCAGTGGACAGCTATAGATTATTAGAGTGGTCAGTGACATGGGCTGTGAAAGATTCACAAAAAGAGAAGAAAGTGCCCTGGCTGGAGTGTCTCAGTGGATTGACCACAGGCCTGTGAACCAAAGGGTTGCTAGCTTGATTCCCAGTCAGAGCACATGCCTGGGTTGCAGGGTAGGTCCCCAGTAAGGGGTCCATGAGTGGTAACCACACACTGATGTTTCTCTCTCTTTTTCCCTCCCTTCCCCTCTCTCTAAAAATAAATAAATAAAATCTTTTTTTTTTAAATGCTGTACAGGACTTACCAGAAGTGTGCATTGAGCACTGGAAACAATTCATAAATTCCCAATGCTTAGGTTACAAATACCCAGAGGTTGCTGCTTGATATCCCCAGAGGGAACCATCACTCTTGGCTTGTCCAGTGTCATTGACAGGACATCTGTTACCCCTGATATCTTCCTGTCTGAACTTGATTCTGAATCTTTGCAAGTTGCTCCTTGGGGCTGGTTGAAATTTCCAGAAAATCTATTTTGATAAAAATATATGTATTCAAATAAAATATTATTATTATATTTGGCAGAAGCTTGCAATGTAATTTTGAGCATATAAAATAAGCCTAATTAATTCAAAAACTTTTCTTTTTTAAAGAAAGAGAAAAAATCCTTGAGGTATTCCAGGGGTCCATTAGAATAACTCAAAATCATCTCTCAGTTTTTAAAATGTAAACTTTGAGAAGGTTGTCAAATACACTTAACCAATAGGCTATAACATAAACTTTTTGTAAAACACTTTTTGTAATAAACCTAAAAGATATTAATTAAACTTAAAAACATTTTTAATATCAAACATTTTGTCCAGAACATAGGATCCTGCTTAATTTAGGTAAGTACTTAATATTTTTAGGCCAATAGAATATTACACCCTGTATGCTATCCAGAAGCATAAAACACACTACCTGTAATACATAGACAAACACATTTCAAGTAAAGACCACACACATGAAGACTGAACACATAAATACCATATGCATACTTTGAACTACTAATTTTTGTAGAAAGCATAAGATTTCTCTTATTTGTTTTTGACAACTTTTAAGAAAACCGGAAATGGAATGGAAGGTCCTAGTTACCAAGTAAGGAGACCTGTTGAGACTCTCAATAAAAGATTTAAGGACTGTTAATGAGTGGTGGAAATAAAGTCTGGACTCCAAGGAGTCTAGCAGCAGGGAAGAGGCTGGGCAGGGCTGCTTTGGCTCCTTGAAATGTCAGAAACCTGGTAATAAGAGTTGAATGCTCCAGATGGAGGGCTTGGAGTTTATAATCCACACCAGCAGAGAAACTCAAAGAGATGGATGTGTTTCCCTGTGCCTGAAGGTCACCTTACCAATGACGAGTGCACCAGCCAGATGCCCTGATAATGGATTTAACCACCCAAGCAGGGGATCCAATAGAAAGCCCGTTTGAACAAGCCACATTGGCAGAGAGAGAGAAAACATGTTTGAGAGAGAAGGCCCTTTCAATCCATGGATGTGTTTACCCTATGCCCAGAGGGTGGCCTTATCAATGACCAGGGTACCAACCAGGTGCCCTGGGAATAGATTTACCCCATTCAGACAGGGGACTCTACTCCATGCCTGTCCATGGATGTATTTACCCTGTGCACTGAGGGTGGCCTTACCAATGACCAGAGCACCAAAGGGAAAGGAATGGGTCCCTTTGAATGTCAGTGGTGATTGGTTCCTGACTCACTAGGCTGAAGTCCCAGGTGTCACCTGGGGACAGTTGTGTAGGGTAGCTCCATCCATGTCTAGAGGGGAGCCTTAAATTCTATCTCAGCATTGATGAAACATCTTTTTTTTTTTTTAAGATCTTATTTATTTATTTTCAGAGAGAGAGGAGAAGAGGGAGAAAGAGAGGGAGAGAAACATCGATGTATGGTTGTCCCTCATGCACCCTCTACTGGGGACCTGGGTCACAACACAGGCATGTGCCCTGACTGGGAACTGAACCAGTGACCCTTAGGTTCACAGTCAGGCACTCAAGCCAGAAAGCCACACCAGCCAGGGCAGATGAAACACCTCTTGATGAAGGATTTATTCTACAGCTGGTAGGTAGGTTTCCCCACACCAATGAGGGTAAGAGAAAGTGTAATGAAAACAACTCTAGGTATCACCAGAGTCATCAAAGTATGTCACTAGAAAGAGATTTGGTGGAGTCTGAGGTTTCTTCACAAATTTAAAACTTTCACAACCTTCAAAACCTTTCTGTAACTTTCACAAATTTTCTTATCCCTTTAGAAATGACCATATTTAGAATAACGCACTTTCAATCCCTGTCCTTCAAAATTGTATCTCCACAATTTATGCCTTCTAGTATTAAAAACATAGAATTTCTTCCCAAGTTAATTTGAACTTAACTTTTAAAAACCTCATTTTCCAATAATGACCAAAAACAAGCAACCAGCATTTCCTAGATTGACTTATGAACACATCTCATGACTGTTAGAAATGTAAGTTCCTTTATTGTCAAACACACTCTCGCTTTCAAGAAATACACCTCCAATATAAAGCACAAGACATTTATCTATAGCTCCAAATTCACTCTGTAGTCTCTTTGTAATAAAAAGCCAAAAGCAGGCCTAGTAGTCTATGTTTCAGTACTTCATGTTATTTCAGAATACCTAGACATTCGATAACTTATCAGAATTTACTAATTTAGATTTGTTCAGATATAGCTAAGGTCATCCCTCTTTTGATAAGAATTATCTTCCCCAAATTTGCATTTTAAAAGATGACCTAGACAAGTATTCTTGAAGAAGACCAGGTGTTTGCATTTCAAAAATGTAGGGAAAGAAAAGCAAGCTTCTCTTAGAAGGACTTTGATTTCATCAGGTGAAGGGGCAGAAAAGCAGCTTGAGTTTAAAGTACCACCTTTTTTTCTCTACATTGAGAGACCTGTCCAATTTTTCCCAGGATAGCAGCTCCCAGGTCTCCAGGAGGAGAATATAGAGTGTTTTACAATCTAGGAGTGAGGGGGAGGGGAGATTTTCTCCCTATTTGTAACCTTGTTTTTTATTTAACTTGGGCACAGTGCAGCCAAGCCTAATTCCAAATGGGAGTTGAATGCAAGACATGGGTTAGGTAGTTAAGGAATAGCATCACCCCTGCTGGGCAATATTGATTAAACATGTATAAAGGAACCCTGGACAAAGCCAAAGTGGGGTAGGATTGAGGGTGGGAAGTGGGGGTGGGTGGGAAACAAATGTAGGGGTGGAGGGTGTAGAATGAGGTAAAATTGAATGAAAAGTCATAGTTAGGAGAAAGAGACCTGGGATCCCCACTGCAGATTAAAATCTTGCTTCCTTCTCTACAGAACTAAACCTAAAGAGGTGATCAGGAGGTGATCAAGATGGCAACGGTAGAGGACAAGTTGGGGGATAGTATTATACTTAAGAGATCTATCCATGGACCAGACTCCCTACTCACCCAGTTTATATACAGGCCAGGCCATGTTGCAATAGAAAATCAAGGGCTTGGGCTTGGGGTTAGTAAGTCCCACAGCCTTCAATATCTTAAGTAGACATCCCAATGGGGAGTCTTTGGGTGGATTTTATTGAGTATTGCCCATGGTGAGAACTATGAAAAAAGGAAGGATATCTCAAGGACCAGAATAAACAAGAGGGGGGAAAATTTGAGAAGGGTATCCCTACCTAACTCAAATGACGTAGAGATCTGTGGTCAGAGCTTAGTATCCTTGAGCCTGAGGAAGGACCAAACTATTGAAGATCTGTGTCAGAGCCAGGTGTCTCTGGGCCCCAGAAGCAGACTGAACCTATCAGGGAGATGTTTGGAGGTGTCCCTCCCAGCCAAAACCATGGGAAAGTGAGACAAAGTACAATGGGTTACAACAATGAGACAAGGGCATAAACTATCACTGTCGACAAAGTGAATGTTTTCATCCCAAGATTCAGAGAGACTTACCAATCACTGGCTGTGAAGATGGGTGAGGAGAAGCATGTCCACAGAGCCTGGAGAGACAGAGAAGAATTAGAATCCTCTCTCCAAACCTCACAGAGACAGGACTGGGGGTTAGGCAGAATCAAGTTCCTATGGTCCACTGCTCCCCTAGTCACAAGTCTCAGGAGGCTGGAGGACAGAGAGAGATAGAGAATGTTTCTGTATGGGCCACCAAAAGGTTAGGGTGGTTGGTGACACAGGTTGTCAAAGAATTCACAAAGAGAGAAGAAAGTGTAGAGAGTAAAGTTTTTATTCACTCTCCAATAAAGGAGAGGGGCGTGGTATGGAGACGTAGACCAGCATTGAGGGGTAGGGACTTTGAACTTTTTTTTGAACTATAACTGGATTTTAAAAAGGGTGGGAGTGTTGTTGTTATGTGGCCCTTGGGTTGTTGGGTTATAGTAGCATGAAACTGGAGTTGGTTCCAAAGTTCTCTTCTGTTTGTGGCTATAGGGAGTGGTTACTCACATTCTGCTCTTGCTTTCCAGTAAGTTCCAGTCCTGGGAACATAAGTTCAGAAGAGTAAAACTGCAGTCATATTTAATAAGGTCATAGGCTGGCTAGGCAAATGGTGCTGATAGCAAATGGTACTGATTTTATCCTTTCACAGACCATGTGGGAGCACCACCACCCTGTACCTGCACAGCTGATCCTCCACAGAGGGTGGAGGTCACATCCAATCCTTGCAAATGACTGACCTAGGTAAATCCCTTCCATTGACCTACCAACAGCAACCAAGGCTCAACTACAAGAAGTTGTGTACTTAGACCATATGAAGAGCACATCTTAAGTAACCAGCTTGGGTGACAGGGAGGCTGTGCCACTGGGCCCTACAGGACACCTTCTACACTAGGCCATGATACCAAGACAGGAAGTCATAGCAGCTCTAATACGTAGAAACAAACATAGGAAAGATGCCAAAGTGAAGAGACAAAGAAACATGGCCCAAATGAAAGAACAGATATAAACTCCAGAAAAAGAACTAAACAAAATGGAGATAAACAATCTATCAGATACAGAGTGCAAAACACTGGTTATAAGGATGCTCAAGGAAATTATTAAGGACCGTAATAGCATAAAAAATATCTAGCCAGAAATCAACGATTCACTTATTTGAAATACAGAACAATTTACATGGAAACAACGGCAGAGTGAATGAGCCTGATAATCAAATCACTGTTATGAAACATAAGGAAGCAAAAAACAACCAATCAGAACAACAAGAAGAAAAAAGAATCCAAAAAAACGAGGATACTATAAGCAGCCTCTGGGACAACCTGAAGCATTCCAACATTTGCATCATAGGCATACCAGAAGAAGAGAAAGATCAAGAAATTGGAAATCTATTTGAAAAAACAATGAAAGAAAACTTCCCTAATTTGATGAAGGAAATAGACATGCAAGTCCAGGAATCCCAGAGAGGCTCAAGCAAGATGAATGCAAAGAGACCCACTCCAAGATGCATCATAATTAAAATGCCAAATATTAAAGATAAAAAGAGAATCTCAAAAGCAACAAGAGAAAAGCAGTTAGTTACCTATAGGGCCAGTCCCATAAGATTCTCAGTTGATTTCACAAAAGAAACTTTTCAGTCTAGAAGGGAATGGCAAGAAATATTCGAAGTCATGAAAAACAGGGACCTACAACCAAGATAGTTTTACCCAGGAAATATATCATTTAAAATTAAAGGACAGATCAAGAGTTTCCCAGACAGAAATAAACTAAAGGAGTTCATCATAACCAAAACATTATTATATGAAATGTTAACAGAACTTATTTAAGAAAAGATCAAAACTATTAACAATAAAATGGTAACAAATACATACCTGTCAACAATTGAATGTAAAACACAAACTAGACAAACAAGAAGGACAAGAGACCAAATCAGGGATATGGAGAGAGTTTTGATGGTTGCCAGATGGGAGAGGGGTTGTAGGAGAATGGGTGAAGAGGTGAGGGGATTAAAAAGTACAACTAGATAGTTACAGAATAGCTATCAAGATGTAAAGTACAGTATAGGAAATGGAGTAGCCAAAGAACTTATAATCATGACCCATAGACATGAACAATGATGTTGGATTGCCTGATGAAGAGGGGGGTGCTGGGTGGAGGGGACAAAGGGGGGAAAATTTGGGCAACTGTAATAGCATAATCAATAAAATATAATAATAAAAAGAATCATTTTTGAATGGTATATTTATAATTTCTTATATACTACATTATCAGGCATACTCCTGACAGTGAGGAATTTTTATCTTGGCAATGTATCAATAAGAACTAAAGTACTTGCCATGTTATACACCTGGTGATTAGAAGAATTTTTTATGGACTAATTTTTGTCTCTGTATATCTTAATCACTGCTTCCAGGTATAGATACTAAAGAGTGTGTTTTTACCACCATAAACCTCTTGTTCTGTTTTTACATGTCATGATGTTCCATGATTCAGTTTAGTGGCTACAGGAATATTCTTGAAAGCTACTTTTACACCAGGAAAGGCAGTATAACCATACATGCAAGTGACATTGACTCACATTACGTAACCTTTTAACCCAACCGAAATATACTCTCAACTCAGTTTCTATTTATCCAGACCCCTGAAATGTCTGTGGCTTCTCTACTATCTGACATGGAAGGTTGTGGGTGGGATAAAAGGGAAGTCATAATGAAAGAAACAACAGCCTTAAAATATTGTGCTTACGATATCTTACTTTTGCATCTTTTATGCAGAACCACATGAACACGCTGGCAGGGTGCCACTCAGGACCTTAGATGGGCCCTGAGCAAGTGTGCTTCCTTAACTTCATGATAAGTCTGCCTCTGGTTGTAAACTCTTAGACTAAGTATAAGTTCAGAGGTTTTAGAATGTCCTTCTAAGTAGAGTTGTCCATAATTAGATTGTCAAAAATTTGTTCCTTTTGTTAAAGGATTGCTCCAGTGCTACCTCACTTTTACTGTAAAATATACCTGCAGGGTAGAGGGTAGGAAGATATGGAGTCTTCCACATTTTTATATAAACTCATTCATTAGGGGAAGTTTAGAACAGATGCAGTGTGTAACAAAAGATTCAAAAAAAAGGAAACCCTATTACTAAAGGCAAACTTTCTTCGGTTTACACTTTGCCTGGGGAACAGATATGCTGGGTTCTGTAGCCAAATTTGGAGTTGCAAGTGGCATGTGTGGGAAGACAGTGTAGGAGAGAATCCCTATAGCATTACAGTACCATTTTTAATCATTTTTCAATTCTGAGAAATAGTAGTGAGGTAAGAATTATGGAATTGCCTTTTGATCCAGTGACCCTACTGCTGGTGTTACACCTTAAAAACCCTGAAACACCACTTCAAAAGAACCTATGCACCCAATGTTCATAGTAGCATTATTTACAAAAACCAAGTGCTGAAAACAGCTTAGGTACCCATCAGTAAATGAGTGGATCAACAAACTGTGGTCCATTTACACAGTGGAATACTATGCAGCAGAAAGAAAGAAGGAACTCCTGCCCTTCATGACAGCATGGATGAAACTGGAGAGTACTATGCTAAGTGAAATAAGCCAGACAGTGAAAGTCAAATGCCATATGATCTCACCTATAGGTGGAACCTAATGAACAACAACAAAAAAATAAGCAAAATAGAACCAGAGACATGGAAATAAGGAACAAACTGTCAGTGATCAAAGAGGAGGCAGGAGGGAGATAACAGGGGAAAGAAAAGAAGGGTGAAGTCAAGGAACATGTATAAAGGACCCCTGGTAATGGACAACAGGGTGGGGACTGACTGAGGGTGGGGTGGGGGTGGAAGGCCAGGGAAGAGCAACTGGGAAAGAATTGAGACAACTGAAATTGACAACAATGAAATAAATAAATAAATATATATATATAAACAGAATTATTAATAATATCAATAGCAATTTTTCAACAAAATTACTTGGGAAATATTTTGGATTTTATTCAGTTCTTTAAACCACATCTTGGTGACTTAGCTGAGACTGATCTGAAAAGACAATTTTTCTAATTTCCACTGGCTTGCTTCCCCTACCGTCATCTGTCCCCACTTTCCAACCTCTTCTTGCAGGTGACAATGACTCAGGTCTCAGTCTGGCTGAACTACAGCAGCACTGTTAATCCCACCCACATTGTGTAATTTCTAGTTTCTACTTTCTCTGAAGTAAGCATTTGATAGTTTGTTTGTGAGAGGGAGACTCTCAATCCACCTTGGCTTCTCTTTCCATCCAAGAAGACCCAGAAGCAGAAAAGAGGAGACTGGAAAGAAGAGCAAGTATTGTGAGGAGTGGGCAGCTGCCACATGACTTTCTCAGTCTCTCTTGCTGGCTCTGAGTTCTCCTTTCTCATGTAAATAAGGCATTAGAGGACAAGGCCCCCAGAACACAGCAGAACCCAGTGCTGCTTCTTTCACAGCAGTGATTCTCTGATATACCTCCTCAGAAAACTCTACTTTGATAGCCCCAGCATCTGAGTGAGACACACTGGAACCAGCTGTGAAGAGGCAGGCTAGGTATCTGCTGACTATGTGCAGTGCCTTTGAGAAGAGAATGCAAATCGTGAAATATTAGATAGAAACAAGGCTACTTAACCTCTCTCTGCTTCAATTCCCCTACACAGAAGTGGGGATGGTGACACCCACCTTGTCATAGTGAGGATGGAAAATAGTGTCAGTGCAGTTTCTAGCACAGTGCTGGACATGTGTATATGCTCAAGGGAATGAATTCAAAGAAGGAACAGATATTTTATTGAAAAAATAATTCTCTAATCTCTCATGTGGAAGGTCCTGAGCAGACCCAGAAGGAGAAAATAATGTATGGGAAAGGTGATCACAGTTTAAGAAGCAGACAAGACATATCTGTACACATGCCTATAATAGTAAAACAGGTAGCCTCAGGAATGGAGAATGGAAAGCCACTGGTAAAGATGCAACAGGAAGTTCAGTGAAAATGTTCCATTTGACTTGGTCCTTGAAGTAGGAGTTTTGACTAGAGATTTGTGGTGAAAACAAAACCAAAAACACCACATTAAAGGGAAACCATGAGCAAAGGTACAAGGGAGTAAAAACCTAGGGACTATTTGGCGGAAACACTAATAGGCTGGAGATACAGGACCATGTGGTATATGCGAATAAAGCTGGAAGACAATAAAGTTGTCCCTGAAGCCCAAAGGTAAGTGAAGGCCAGAGAGTGGGTGACTTTGCAAATCTTCAATGCCTGGCTTAAGTGTTCATAACGTACTAGGAGATGTAAAACCATGGAAGATTAAAAAAATTTCTTTTTTAAATTTACTGATTTTAAAAGGAGAGGAAGTTTGGGGGAAGAAACACCAATTTGTTGTTCCAATTATTTATGCACTCATTGGTTGATTCTTGTATGTGCCCCTGACCAGGGATCAAACCTGCAACTCTGGCATATCAGCACGGTGATCTAATCAACTGAACTACTTGGCCAGGGCACATGGCAGGTTTTTAATGATTATATTTGGAGAGACAGCTCCATTCATCAGAGCATTCAGGTAGGGGCCTGGCCCTGCCATTCTGTTTCATCAGAAGAACATGAAATTTGGCCACCATCAAACAGGGGAATGAGAGGGGTTGATGGGCAGGGATAAATAGTAGTGAGTTACACTATTATAAGTATACTTTAGAGCCATGTGACTTGACCATAAAATATCACACTGTGCTCAGATGATGTCACCTGACATTTGGCTATGTTTATAGCTTTGTTCACTGTTTTTTGGGATTATTCTTTTTACAAATTTGAGGTAATATGTGTCTCCTCCACACACAATCATGCCATTTCTGTTCTTCCAGTACCTTGGAAGGATGTTTTCTGGAATTTACCAAATGCCTAGTTAGTGGGGAAGTTCCCCCTATAGTTTAACTGCTAGCCTTTGGCTCTGTGCTCTGTAAAATTTCACTTAACCCTTTATCTACTACAGGAAATTCTTTGTAGAACTCAGAGTAGGGAAAATCTCTCTCTTTTTTTAGTCTTAAGATGCTACTATATGCAAGGCATTATAGTGAGGGCAGTGAACAATACTGATATAGTCTCCACTTGTACAGGGCTTACCATCCAACAGGGGAAACAGACACTGAATAACTAATTACGAATGTGACTAACGTTGCCAGTGGAAATAGAGAGTGTTTGAGGGTGCTAACAAGGTGATCTAACCTGTTTGGAGGAATTCGAGAGGCTTCTATGAAGATGTGATATTCAATGTGAGGTCTGAGGGATCACTGGGAGTTAGCCTAGGGGATGAGGTAAGGGTAGGGCCCTGAGTGCAAAAGAACATTGCAGGCAAGGGAATAGCCCATGTGGAGGCCCCAATGATGAGAGATATGGGATCAGTTCCAAAAACTCAGAAAAGCCTATAAAGCTGGAGTATGAGGGACAAGAGTGATAGCAGAGAACAGTGGGGCTGAGAGGCAAGACAGCATTCATACCAGTGAATTTTAAGCCAGAGTTAGAGGTGGTCAAATTTGAGAAAGAGCACTGGCACTGAAAACAACAGAACTGAGGAAAGAGCATGAGCAGACACCCAAAGACTATTGCTAGTGGTCAAAGCAGAAAAAGACATAGGGTGGTGACAGTGGAGGTAGAAGATTGCGGACCACTACCTTGAAAATAACCAACAGGAATTGGAGACTCCTGTGGCAACTAGGGAGGAAGAAAGAGCAGTCAAGTACAGGCTGGCAGGTCTCTGGTTTAAACAACAGGATGGAGTTTAGTGCCATTCCTTTTTTTTATGTGGACATTATTCCTTTTTAAATGTGGACATTAAGTCAACATTCTCTATCTGTTCATTTAGGAAATGCTACTGAAGGTAGCCAGACCCTGCCTAGCAGCCATGTCTAACCTATTTCCTGACACAGAAGCTGGAAAGCCAGTACAAGCAGAGAGTAATACCATTGGCCTAAAGTGTGACCATCACATGCAGGAAGGCCTACCTACCACATCATATTCAGAGAATTAGAAAATGGGTCCCTGACCCTGGACCTTGAAAGGAATCCTGGCTAGAAATGGGCCTCAAGAGTTTCAAGAAGCAGTTCTCAAATGGGCAAATTTTATAGGACATCTCTATGTGCCATAATGGAGCCCCTCAACAGACATCTCGAGGGAATGGCCTCAGCTTCTTACTAGAGGCAAAAATATCACAAGGCTATGGGCTATGGGGGTGTCTTAGCTGGCAGGAAACTGAGGCCCAGACAGGGGAACTATCTTATTGAAGACTAATCATTAGACTTTGACCGAAGATCATAATTTCAATTCTCAGTCCTATGTGACTTTCCTTGATGCCTCCAAGTTGGGTTCAGTATCTCTTGCTATGCACTCTTTAAAAACATGAGTATTTTTCTATCTCTGCACTGCTTAACTCAGTTGGAATGATCTGTTGGTCTTTTCCACCAGACTATGGACTTCTGTGTCTCAAGTGCTTGGTCTCGTTCCTGGCACAGAGTAAGCTTTTTATATATGTTTGTAAGATGAATAGATTGATAAGTTAACTAATTAATTAATAAATCATAACCCACATCCTTAGCAAGACTGTGGTAGGATTATAAGGGTTGGAGTGACATTGTTAAGGGCATACTTTAACTTAATAGACCCCCTTATAGCAAGGGTCAAGTAAGCCTAACCCTTTTATTCCCATTTATATGAACTATATTCATTATCACCCTTAAACCTACCATGATGTGCAGTGACGTTAATACAGCTTCAGAGTATAATCTTAGCCGCTAACTTAATCTCATCTGTAGCTTGGATGCAAACATAAGCCATAACCCTGTGATCTACTCCTGATACTAATTATGGAGTCTAATGATTGGGTGGTTCTAGGTCTTTGAGGAAGCACTGAGGAATGCTAAAGATCAGGAGACTATAATCTTGGGAGTAGGATCTAGGGAAACTAAAACCAGGGGCAAAAGAAAAACAAGGGACTTCCTGTTTCTCTTTAGCACCTTACCTCTGCTCACTTGATTCTTTGATTTTCTGATATACCTGTAGGAGACCAGAGCTATATAGTGATCAGATATATTTGGACATAAGGTTTTTGCTGATGAAACACATTTTGGAGCAAACCTGAGCTGCAGGTGTGTGAAAGTTGACGTTAGTGGGTTGTATGAGAAAATCCTGACCTAAGAGGCAAGAAACCTGGGTTCTGCTCCTGATTCTCTTCTAAATCTAATTTGCTTTGTGACCTTTGACAGATCATTTCACCACCCCAGAGGTAAGTGGACTTGACATTGCCTGAGGACTCTTCTAGTTCTGAAGCTTGATGTTTGAGTCATTAGTTCACATTACTTTCTTTTTTTTCCCTTAATATTCTTCACTCTCCCCTCCTCCACACACCCAGCCCTACCTCAGTGGCTCTGCCCAGGGCCCCAGAGCTTTAACTTTCTTCTCTATTTCTCTGAGCTACTCTCTTGAACTGGGCTGCTCATTTTAAGCAGGACTCTTCCAATTCCTGTGAGCTCAGGCGATGAAATTTTCATTAAACCTAATGAAAGATAACCGAGCCATTTAGCACAAATTGTCTACCCAAGTTGGAGCTAGTAAGCAGAAATTGCTTCTGTCTAGAAGGGCTGAAAATGGATGTAAGAAATGAATTATAGTTGCTTACAGGCCAGGCTGGCACAAGGTAACATACCCTGGGAGCCTGTCTTGAACAAGTTCATATTTTCCAAGCCTGTGCTTTGGAGCAGCTTCAACTTATTCAAATCTCTACCCAAATATTTTGGACACTCCTCCTCAGTAGACAGTCACATCTAGGGTCTAGCTTTAAGTCATTGTACTTCAGTTGCAGCACTGCTCCCGCAGTTATCTTCTGACACCCAAACCTCATCAAGGAGCCTGACCTCCTTGGTCCACTTTCCCCTAAGGGACCAATAAGGAGTGGTTGAAGTGCTTCAACTGTTGCTACTTTTTTCCTCCCCCTACTTCCCTCCCCTCACAGTGCAGAGCTGAGATTCTTCCCCTTGCCATTAATCCTGTTCTCTGTCTCTGGTCTTATTCTTACACATCTCAAGGAAACTGAGCATCTTAAGGAAACAGAGAACAAGCAGAAATGAATTAGTATACAGTAGGAAAGCCCAAGGTCTAATCTCTGGAAGGAATTTGTGCTGCTACCTGGGATACAAGACACAAAAGTGGGAAAGAAATGAGGGAAAACCCCTTTGCTGGTAAGACTTTCAAAGAATGGGTGCACCTCTCACTGCTCTGATTGCAGTCTCTGCAGCAGAGAGAGGGCACAGTGACCTCTGGCAGTCCCTCACCCTTGGGGGCTCAGGGCTTCCTTTACGGACAGGATTATTTTCCAGGCTGAAAATCAGTATCTTGGCCCTTCTCTGGTAAGGAGCAGAAACACAATTTATTGCCCCCTCCAGGAGAAGAGGACAATTTATAGAATTGTTCATCTTGATCTATCAGGGTGGCTTCTCCTGCTGATGACCATAAATTACCTAACTGCTCACTCTCTGACCTCTTGACCATTTTGCTTTTGTGTTAAAAATATATTATTAATATTTCTCTTAACTCCATATATAACATTTAGCTGTTTTTCTTTTTTCTGCCTCTCTCTGGGCAGGGTCTTGTACATGGGAATGTAAATGGGTTCTGCAAGAGGAAGATTTGAAAGGTCCCTACTTTGGGGAGCTCCCAAACCAAGAATAATCACATCTAGCATCTATTACTCACTGTGGGCCCAACACTGTTCTTGGAGCTATATGGACATTGACCCACTTAATCCTCATGGCTGCTCCATAAAGTAAGTACCCTTACCACCCCTGTTTTCAGATGAAATAACTAAGGACTAGAGAGGTTAGGTAAATAAACTGCCCAATGTTACATAGAAAGTAAGGATCAAGCCCTGCCCTGGTAGCTTAGTTGGTTAGAGCTTCGTCCCATATGCCAACGTTGAGAGCTCGATCCCCGTCACAGCACATACAAGAGTCAACCAATGAATGCATAAATAAGTGGAACAAAAAAATCAGTGTTTCTCTCCCTCTCTCTTTCTCCCTTCCTCTCTCTAAAATCAATGCATAAAAAATAAAATGTAAGCCCTGACCAGTATGGCTCAGTTGGTTGTGTGTCGACCTACAAAGCAAAAGGTTGCCAGTTTGATTCCCAGTCAGGGCACATGCCTGAGTTGTGGATTCGGTCCCCAGGTGGGGAGTGTACGAAAGGTAACTGATAGATGTTTCTTTCACACATCAATGCCTGTCTCTTTCTCTTTCTCTTCCTCACTTCCCCTCTCTCTAAAAACAAATAAATTTAAAAAATTAAAAATAAAATAAAATGTATATTTCCAAAAAAAAAATAAGGGGCAGAAGCTGGATTAGAATTCTCTTGAGTTGGTTTTAGGGCCCATGTATTTGTTTGTAACTATTCTACTGCCTCTCTGATGGGTGGGGAAGTACCCAGATTCTTCCTTACCCTCAGGGAGGTCCACACTAAGAGAGCACAGCCCGTTCCCCAAAGGAGACCCAAGTTTGGTAGGAGAGACAGATATCCTCTCCAGGGGAAGTATGTCAAGTCAGATGACAGGTTTTTCTTTTGGGAACATCTGTCTCATATTGGGGACTCAGCCCAAGGATGCTCCCAGTTTGATGAGTCATGTGATTAGATTTCAGTAGGTTCAGTTAATCCGATTGGACAGAATTGTGAACATTAGCGTGAGTGAGATGAAAACGGAGCAAATTTTGAAGGAGTTTTATTGGAGTTCTCCCCGGAAGGAGCGGAGGGTGATGCAAGACCCGCAATAAGCAGAACTACTCATGGGAGGTAGAGGGCATAGCCCTTTGTGGTGTGTAGATTTGCCAAGGGCAATGCCTAGAAAGCAGAGGTTTGCTTAACTCAGTGATTCTCAACCCTGACCACTCATAGCAATTAGTACATTGGTAGGTGTTTAAAAACACTCAAGCTTGGGGCTTCACCCCAGGACAATTCATCTTTAGGAATGAAGCCAGGTCACTGATGTTTTAAAAAGTCCCTCAGGACATTCCAATATAGAGCTGGTGTTGAGAACCACTAGCTGGAGTTGGGTCCTTAAGCTCTGGAAACTGGGATATTGAGTACCTTACGTAGAAGGGATTTTGGAGAACTATGTTTGCTATTCTCAACTATGGTCTTTGGCAATTCAATTCAACACCAACAGGAATTCCCTATTTGGGTGTGGTGAAAAAGGAAACTTTATTCTGTACAAAACAGCTCAATTGTGATGCAGCACAGCTGTGAAAATAGCATGGCTGTGAGGTAGCCACTGGGTGGCCACGGGGACCTGGGGCCAGGCGCCTCTCCAGCTAGACAGTTTTGTCCTGTGCTAGTCTGCTTAGTGCTACACTGGTGTGCTGCACTCTGCTCCAGTGAGGCATCTGTGTTTCAGCTCAGTCAGGGAAACAACAGTCCTCAACCTTTGGTTGAAAGGGAAAGTGGGTTCCCAGAGCTAGAGGGGAGCTGGCTTATGTAGGCAGAACTTCCCACCCCTGGTCCCTGGTTCCTCTTCATGAAGCAAAAGAAGTCTTCAAACTCTTGAAGTTTGATGAGACCAAAAGACACTGTCCTGATTGGTTAGAATAGAGATGCTGTGGTTGGTCAGAGCTGCACGTTTTGATTGGATAGGGAAAGCTTTAGTCCTATTGGTTGAAATAGGATTCCAGGAACTCCTTTACAAGGACCGGCTCAGATGACAGCAATACAGTGCAAACTGGTAGTTCAGTGAAGAGGCAGCCATTTTGGTGCAGGTTTCTCCCTGAAGTTCAGTTTGTGTGAGAGAGAGGTCCCTTTGTAAAAATGACTGCTAGGTTGATTTTTTTGTTTGTTTTTTGATCCCAGTTAGCCACCAGGTGTCCTTATTGGTAGGTGTCTTCTTTCTCAGGGTTCACACTATGAGCTGAGCTGTCAAGGATTTGAGATTAAAGTGAGGGGGAACAGAAAATTACGGGACCAGAAGAGAGAGGTGAGATTACTGCTTTGGCTGCTAAGAATCTGGAGAAATTTAGTTCCTCTGTTGCTAGGGTTTGGAGGTGAGATAAGAGGAGAAGTAAAAGCTTTGATAACCCAGTCCCGTCTCATACTGAGAGTAACCATCAAACCTGACTACCAGAAGCTAGAAAGTGGGTAAGAGGCACTAAGCTAAGAGTATCTTCTTTGCTTCTGAAC
The DNA here is from genome assembly GCA_004026545.1 of Mormoops blainvillei. Taxonomy (NCBI): domain Eukaryota; kingdom Metazoa; phylum Chordata; class Mammalia; order Chiroptera; family Mormoopidae; genus Mormoops; species Mormoops blainvillei. The sequence continues at coordinate 3,759 of PVJD01014328.1, read as the reverse complement.
TTTTTCTTAACATTTTCCTCAGTCAGCATCACAATGTACCTCCCTTTCATGCACCTTCATGCAGAGTGAAAAGAAAAGGCTGTCTCACTGATACTCCAAGAATATGCTACCTCGGGGCCTTTGCACTTGCAATTACCTGCTAAAACTCCCCCAGAAGGCTGAATCTTTTGGTTTCCAGGTGCCTGCTCAAATGTTGCTTGGGCAGAGCAATTTTCTGTAACTGCTTATAAGAAAAGCAATTTCTCCCTCCCTCCCACCCCTTATTCATTTGTCATGTTTTATTTGTCTCATAAAATTTACTATAGCATTGTGTGTTTTATATTTTTCTACTGCCTCTTCATCCCCTACAGAATTAAACATTATGAGGGAGTGACTTTATCAATATATTTTTTAAATTGTGGTATCTACAAGGCCTACAATTGTGACTAAAACGTAAACAGGCTATGGAGAAATATCTGTGGAATGCATGATTAATGAATAAGTAAATGAAAATCTCTTATGTATACGCACGTTGGTGTGGAGTTGTATATATTTGTGATTACATTTGTTTCTTGGACTAGGTATGGCTTTTCATTGTTAAACTCTGTGCTTGCTTGTGCACATGTGTTTTTGAACATATGAAGGACTTTCTGGATCTGTGCATAATGTGCTTCTGAATAAGAGCTTGTGTGTTTCTCTGCCTGTGTTTCTGTATTCTCCAGTTGTGTGTCTGGATCATTCATCCTTAGAAGAAAGAGTGTGGCCGCCTCACACCAGCAGAGGGCACCAGAGAGCCAATGTGCGGCCTCACAGGGGCCAGAACGGAGCAATCTTGGCAGTTGTTAGTGACCCAGGAGATCTAGAATCTGCGAGGAAATAAGTGGAGACCTCTGTAGATGAACACAGTATTGCAAAGTTGTGTAATTCATATTATTTCTCCTCAACTCATATCCTACGATCCAAACGTCCTGGCATCCCCAGCAACCCTGTAAGCAGCAATATCTAGTTAGAGGTTGTGAGAGGGACTGGTTGCCAAGATGGGTTCCTAAGAAGGAGCGCCCTATTGAATGCTCTCCCTTCCCAGTACTTAGATCTCTCAGTCCCAAAGGATCTCAAACTACCTGCTTAGAGATCATCCTGTGTCTGCCCTCACCTTGGTCCTTCAAGGCATGGAGTTGGCTATTTTCTCCTTCTGGATGGGTAAATGCCCAGAATGAAGGAAGGAGTCAACTACACCTCTGTCCCAGCAAGGGCCAGTGGAGGACTCCAACACTTTGCTTGGCTTCGCTGTGTGCTGGGGAAGACATCCTGGCAGGGACTCTAGGAGCATCCAGGAAGCAGATTCTGCAGCTTTCTAGGGGGAGGAAAGAATCCTTCTCCATTGTTCATTTGTCAGTTAAAAATTCCCAGTTTGGGAAACCTAAGGTGTGGGATTGACAAGGGAAACGAACACAAGAAAGGGGTTTTATACTTTTTCTTTTTAAATCTTCATCTGAGGATATGTTTACTGATATTAGAGAGAGGAGGGGGGACAGAGAGAGAGAGATTTCTGTTGCCTCCCCTGCTCTCCCTGACCAAGGCTCAAATCGGCAACCTAGGTTATGTGTCCTAACCTGGAATCCAACAGCAACCTTTTCATGTAGTGGAGGCAGTTCCAACCAACTGAACCATCTGACCAGGTTAAGGACTTTATGATTTTTGATTCCATGAGCCACCACCTGCCCACCCTCTCCTCTCCCAAACACACTTACACACACCCAAACATAAGGATGCACTAACACAATCATCCTTCCCCATCACTGTCCTCTACTGCACTAGAGGTTTGTCCTTAGCCCATGTCCGGCCTCCCTAATCCACTGCCTAGTTCAGTAGCCCGGGACCAAGGCTGTGAATATAAATGGAAGAGAGGAAGGTGTGAGCAAGTGTCCTAGTGGTCCCTGTCCCAGTGCCCACGATTGTCACGTTTGTTATCCCCTTTGCCTTTGCCCTCGATTCCTTTTTCTTTTTGCTCTCTTACCATCTACGTTCCAGTGAGGAGGGTATGTGTGTGTGCGCGCGCGCGTGGGTTGGAGAAGGAGGAGGGCTGTGGAGGAGGGAGGGAGATAGGAGAAGGGTAGAGAATGGGAGACCAGAGATTAAAGGAAACTAGAAAGATAAAGCTTGAGGCTAGAAATAATAAAAGGGGCGGGGGGGGAGGGTACGTGAGAGAGCGAAGAACCGGACTGGGAGGAAAGAGAAATAAAGAGAGCGGAGGGAAGGGAAGTGAGTTTGTGCGCACGAGTGTGTGCGTGTGCGCGTGTGTGCAGGGGGCGGGCGCGGGCGGGGGCGGTCCGGGCTCCTCCTCCCCAGCCATCTCCTCTGGCTCTGTCGCCAACTCCGGGCCCAGCCGCGGGCGGGCGCACGGCGAGCAGGCAGCATGCTGAGCCTCCTCATCTGGATCCTCACTCTCTGCGATACTTTCTCCCAAGGTAAGGGCTCCAGTCCGTCCGGGACTCGATTCCCACCCGGGAGCTGGTGGACAGCACCCCCCACTGAGAGAGTAGTGGGCGGTCGGCGGCCCACGGCGGGTCCCCGGGGTCCCGACGCCATGAAGCGGGGGCTTGGTGCCCGAGCGGAACCCTGAGGCGCGGGCGCGGAATAACTGGGGCTGGGAAAGAATGAGTTTTCCGTTGATTTGACCAAGTTGCTTCCTCTGCCTGCGCGGGAGAACGGAGAAAAAAAAAAGAGAGAGAGAGAGAGAGACGCGAACGTTCAAAGTCTTTTCCTAAACCTCTGGCAGCCCTACCTACCTCTCCACCCTCTGAGGCTGGGAGACCGGACGCCTGAGTCCTGCGGGAGAGGATGGCTGGAAAGAGGTTGGGATTTCAGATTTGGGGGAGTGGGCTGTGCGGGGAAAACTGGGGACCCAGGCCTGGGAAGATGTTGCTAAGGGAATCCCCCTACTCCAGCTTAGTCCTTCGGGGGACCTATTCGGAGCTGGGGTTCCAGATTGACTGGGTTTGCCCCTCTGAAGAAAGGGAGGGGTTCCTCGGGGTTCCTGGTAGGGATTTGGAATCCCTGCCCCGCTGGAGGCACGGGTGGGGAGTGAAGTTTCAAAGGCAGTTTCAGGCCAGCTTGATGGGGAGGAGGGCATTTGGCGGGGGTGGGGACAATTAACAGTCTGCTTGGGTCAGGAAAGTGTTGATGTCCTGAGTTTATTTGGAACTGGCAGGGGAGAGGCTGAGAGATGAGGGAGAGGTTGAAAAAAATGAGGTTAGCGAACCCTCTTCAGGAGGGTGGGGGAGGGAAAGGGAAATAAAGAGCCCAGACTCAAGTCAGGACTGGGCAGTCTGTGGGAGTGGATTCTTGTTTGTGGGTCTGACTCTAAGGAAGGTTTCTTACTGCTGAGCTAGCCCCTCCCCCCCAAAATGGAGCTGACAGAAATTGACATACAAACACCAAATAATAGTCATAGACACTGAAACAGACTACTCACCTACTGAGGCAGACATGCCCACAGGCATCCCCCACACTGAGACAAACACATACACAAAGACACTGACATATCTAAGGAAGACAGGTTCCTCTCCATATTGGTGCATATTTACACATTCATGCACCTAGACACATCAAAACTCATAGACACAGTACATGTATGCAAGCAGGCATTTACAAGGACACAACACACAAACATGCTGAAAACCTATAGATACCAACTGTCCAGCAAACAAAGAAACTTGAACAGACATTCATGTAGTCAGACACCTATGGAGATGTATAGACTACAAAATGGAGGAGGTG